>JANIJH010000005.1:46833861-46855334 GCA_024520975.1 Erythroxylum areolatum
AAAATCCGCAAGAATCGAAAACCCTAAATCTCTTCTTCCTCTTCTCCTCCTACGGCAACTTCCTCTTCTTTTCTCTTCTTTCTTTTAAACCTAAGGACATATACAAGGACCAAAATACCCTCCTTGTCATGCCTAAACCATTCCAATCTAAGTTGTCTTCCCAAAATGCCCTCAAACAAATTTACCCTATGATCCTATTTAAACCACATTAAATTCAAATAGACTTCAATTAACCACTAAGATTCCCAATTAAATCAAACTAAGGTATAAACACATAATTAACACAATTCATGCTTAATAACATCAATCAGAAAAATTTTGGGGTCCAACAGGGAAAGCTTGAGAAGGTCCCAATCTTTCATTAAAGGCCATAGGTTAGTTATTGGAGACTACAACTACACACTTTATAGAACTGAGGTAGATGACAACTATAACTTTAGGAACTATAATGAGGACCTAAAAATACTATAAAGGAGTTAGAACATTGAACTAGGGGAGATTCTAATTCATGTTTTGATATTAACAAATCATAATTAGTGCTAATTTGTTTATTATTTTTTATGAAAAGCAATATTAAAACAAATGAAGCCATAAACTCAAGAAGATAGTATACGGAGTTAATAAAGAAAAGTCAAAGTTACACCTGATGAAATAAAGATCGAAAGAAGATCAAGGCTCATTAAGTTCATTTCACATTTTGTATTAATATTTGTAAGCTCACTTTGTTAATTTGATAATCCAAAAGGCTCGCTATGTATAATCATTCATCTTACTTCATTGCATAAGTCTTTACATTCATTAAGAGACATTAAGGCTTTTGATTTTAATACAAAAGCCTCTTGGTCTTTTAAATAATCTTTGGTGAATATTTTTAGGAAGTGTTTTAATCATATTTGGATTTATAATAATAATAATAATAATAATAATAATAATAACTCTTTATGATCTCCTCTTAAGAAATTTTTCCCTGTAGAATTCCATTCTGGTTTCCTTTTTCCCTATGATATGGAAGGCTCATATTGGTTACCAAAAGAGTCTATCCTCTTTAGCTTGGGGATATTAGGTAACTCCTTGCTAATTCTAGCTTTTATGATGATCTTGGCATACACAATTCTTCCTAATCCTATAGTGTCCTCGTCTATAAACAATGGCTTTCTAATATAGTAGGTTAGGTATCTAAGACCAATAATAATCCAATATTCCAATGATATATTATGAAAATGAGCCCAAACTAGAATTGTTTTAAGGTTAATTTTTGTTAAGATTCATGCTTAGCTTCTAAGACTATAATATTATTGGTTTTTCATTGCAATGTCACAGACCCTACTGAAGGACTCTATTGGAATTAGCTTTTGAAGTAGAGGAGACCAAAAAGAAATCTTCCTGATTAATTAGGACCTTTTCTACGCCAAAATCAATCCAGTTGCCTTTTGCCTAAAATTTCACAGTAGGAAAAGGAGGCCTTTTTTTAACCATAGAATAGCAAACTAATTTGCTAATCCACTATAAAGAAATAATTTGCAACATTTCAATATGTGGGTAAATGACTTCATTGTCACTTTCTGAGTCCAAGGGATGAAATTGGGTTTGGTGTTTGAAGATCTATTACCTACCACCTATTTCTAAGTCTTCCTTTTAGGAGCAACTAGTGTCCTCTATATAAGCAGACAAGGATTTTGTAAGTTTTGTTCTAAGGAGCCAGGAGGTGAAGCCTAATACATTGAAATGTCCAAAGTTGGGGCAAAAAAGATGTTGGAGGCTTCTCTTAAAGAGAGGTTGGGAGGATATTGTAGTTAGAAGTAAGGTTTAACTTAAGAAGAGAAGTAGAGTGCAAGTTTGAATATGAGATATGTAATAGCCCAGATCAACCCCGCTCACAGATATTGTCCGCTTTGGGCCTTGGCTTAGCCAAGCCCTCATGGTTTTGCTTTTTCCAAGGCCTTCTCAGGAGGTCACCCAACCTAGAACTACTCTCCCCCGAGCACATTTAACCTCGGAATTCTGATGGGATCCAGTTCGTTAGGTCATGGAAAATGCGTCTGTAAGGGAGGCCTAGCCTCTTGCCGGTCCAACCGGCCTGGGAACTAGCTCTAATACCTCTGTAATAGCTCAGATCAACCCCACTCACAGATATTGTCCACTTCGGGCCTTGACCTAGCCAAGCCCTCACGGTTTTGCTTTTCCCAAGGCCTTCTCAGGAGATCACCCATTCTAGAACTAGTCTCCCCTGAGCACATTTAATCCCGGGATTCTGATGGGATCCAGTCTGTTAGGCCATGAAAAACGAGTCTGTAAGGGAGGCCTAGCCTCCTGTCAGTCCAACCGGCCCGAGAACTGGCTCTGATACTACTATAATAACCCAGATCACCCCCGCTCATAGATATTGTCCGCTTTGCCTCCCTTACATACGCGATTTCTACGGCCTAACAGACTGGATCCCATCAGAACTCCGAGGTTAAATGTGCTCGAGGGAGAGTAGTTCTAGGGTGGGTGACCTCCTGGGAAGGCCTTGGGAAAAGCAAAACCGTGAGGGCTTGGCTGGGTCAAGGCCCAAAGCGGACAATATCTGTGAGCGGGGATGATTTAGGCTATTACAAGATAAGCCTATTAAGATAAGGAGGAAGAATTTCCATTATAAGAGAGAGAAGTGCTGCTAGGTGGGAAGAGTCTTGCCTATTTACTTACCAGAGAAGGTAAAAACTTTTTAAAAGCAATTGTTTAAAAGAGGAAGTAGGTAAGGTAGGCCCAAAACAAGAAAGTGGGGTTTAAAGAGAGGTAAAAGGAAAATTAGGTTTAGAGAGAGGTCCATAAATTTGATATAAAAGGTATAATAAGTTGATAGCATTTTGCTTATGTTTGAATGGTTCTTGTTGGTTTTGCTCTCCATTTGGCCTATATTTTATTTATAGGCCTTATTTTAATTCTTAGATGAAGAAAAATGATTCGGGAAACTAGAGACAAGTTGGAGAGGATTTAACATTAATTTGGATGAACACAAGTTAAACATCAAACACAGACATATATAGCCTACTAATCCATTCTATTTCTTAGAGAACTTGTCACATGAAAAGTTATAGGCTAACATATACCATGTTTATGACTTTAAGACCTCTATTCCTAAGATGAACCCTTGAATGCATGATTAAGGAGTTATTGAGCCAACATATGTGCAACATAGACTTATGTTTTAACTTATACTAATAGTATTTTTACGTAAATTAGGGTTTCTTTTATCTGTGAAGAACACAAGACCAACAAATCATATTTGGTAAAGCTCTAAATTTTTAAGATTTTAATAAAATAAGAAGAGCTGTTAGGAATTAAATAAGGTGATATAATTAAAAAGCAGTTACAAGAAGCCAAACTGCAACATGTTGGGATAAGAAAAGAGCAACTTTAGAGATAAGAAAGGGGATTCTATCAAAATTCAATCAAATAATATCAAGATGTCAAGGTTCATGAGAATGGTTTCTTTTATCTTATTTTCTTTCGTAATTATTATTGGTTTTCTTATTCTTAATATGAACTAAATTAAGAAAGATCTAGATGAGATGAACTCTAAAACTATATATTTATATTGGTTCTCTGATTTAATGAAATATTAAAGTTTTATGGAAAATTATTCATGACTCGTGAATGAATTTAGATTTTCTAGTCTCTTGATTCAATTTTATATTTCATAAATATAAATTAAGAAATCACATGTAAGAATAGATCATGACATTAATTACAAGAGTTATATGGAATTCTAAAGATAGGATTATATAAATCTTTTGCTTTGTAGTGAAATCTATCATAAGAGTTAATACATTATTAGGAGTTTCAATTATAAATAGATTTCAATCAATTAAATTATTAATAGGGGGTATATGTCTTGAGAAACAACATGGTTATAACTTTAGAATTTTCACCATTATAAGAAACTAGTTTTAGTCATTGAATCAAGATAAGTCTAAGTATAGAAAGGTTCTAAGGGGATTCTTACGTACATCTTGTTTATCTTTGATTGCTTTATTCTTTTCTATTGCTTTAATTGGTCTTTTATATGCAAACTTTTAGTTTAGTTAATTATATCTTTAAAATTAATTAATCATTTTTCTAGAATTAGATGATAAAAATAGTTAGAACTAGTAGTTGCAGTCCTTGTCGGATCAACAATCATATTCACCCAAACTACATGAAAAGAACAATAAGTGCACATTTTTAATGATTCTTAGCATAGTCTGTTGTTTAAATACATCATATCAAGTTTTTGGCACTATTATTAGGGATTAGGATATTTTAACTTTTTATTTTTTATTACTTTAAATCAATTTGTTTTCTTTTATTTTTGTATATATTTATTTTAAATTTTATCTTGATATTTTATTTATTTTTTAAGTTTCAGGTTCTAAGATTATAGTTACCAAACATAATGGTATGTTAGTTAGGATAATATACTATAGGAGATTATGCTAGAATGTCACTTATAGGAAAGGAATCTAGCATTATTAAACCAAGAGTGGAGGCAAATAATTTTGAGATTAAGAATAACATAATTTAACTAGTTCACTAACTTATGTAGTTTAAGGACTTACTTGATAAGGATCCAAATGAACACATCATCAAAAATTTAAAGATCTGTAATACATTTAATATTAGTGGAGCTTCGAAGGAAGCAATTTATTTGAGATTTTTCCCTTTCACATTGATAGAGATGAATCACAGTTGAATTCCTTTCCTTTTAAATCCATTACAACTTAGAATGGTCTTGCTAAAAAAATTTTTAGCTTTGTATTTTCCTCTAGCATGAACAACCAAACTCAAGAATGACATCTTCTCCTTTCAATAATTGTGAAGGGAGATATTGTATGAAATTTAGGAGAAATGGATCATTTCTTTAGGAAGTTCCCACAGTATGTACTTGATTTAGAGTTATAAATGCAAACCTAACCTTTCATAGTAGACTAAATTTCCCAACTAGACAATTATTAAGCATATTTAGGGGGAACTGCATACTTTAGAACTCCTGAATAATTGTAAAAGCTAATTGAGAACATAGATATAAAAAATTGCCAATAAGGGAATCAGAGGCCCAAGCCAAAATATGGTGATATCCATAAAGATGATGAGGTGGTAACATTATAGGTAAAAGTTGAAAGATCTAAAAAATATTGGTAATATGACACTAATATCTTATACGTCACAAATGATGATCTATGATATTTATATTTTAAGACACCCGAATCATGAATGTCATTTCCCTTACAATATATGATAGTTGACCGAGCAAGTTATTTTTATTGGAAATTAGTATCAATGTAATCCTTATAGTAACATCTACAATCTGTTATGGAGGAATCTTCCTAACTTTTCATGAAATAATTAAGCTCCACCTAGATTTTAGCAATAAAATTAACAAGAAAGGAAGTCAAGCCTTGAGGAGCATATGGAAAAATTCATTATTGCATATGAGACTTAATTTATAGTACTAAATCGTCTATTCAAAATTAATAAGCCTCCATCCATAACTTGGAAATTTAGATTAAATAACTTACTAAGTTTACTTTTAAAAGGTAGCTAGGTATATTGACCAATGTGACTTTAAGAAGTAGAAAGGACCCGAAATTTTAAGAGAAAAATATGTATAAGAGAAGAAGTATGGGGAAGAAATATAAAGAGAAATAGGAGGAGACAAAGAAGGAAGTTGTCAAAGAGTACCAATCAAGAATTCTATACCTGAGTAGGATTGAAATAAATAGAAAAGAAAATAAATTTGAAAATTTTTTAAAGCTTTAAAATAATTACGTATTAACATATCTTTCGTTGAAGCTTTTCGTAAATTCCAGAGCATCCCAAGTATTTAACAAATCTCATTTCTAACAAGAAGAGTCTCAAAGAATCATCAATGGTGACATTAAGCAAGAAGTGCTTCGTTCTCTTGTAAAACAAGATACTCTAGAAAATCAGGGATCTAGTGAGTTTTACTATCTCTAGTTATATTAATAGTTTGTCAATTGAAAGGTCATTAGTAAAGTTAGGAGCTAGTATTATTTTGATGCCTTATGACATGTTTCAAAGATTGGGACTGGGCAAATCGAGAATAATTAAGATGGACATTCAATTAATAGATAGGTCAATTAAGTATTTTAGTGGCATTATAGAATATATTTTAATTAAGGTTGATAAATTTGTTTTTTTTTTTACTTTCAGATATAAAGGATGATATAGAAATTCCTTTAATCTTAGGATGAACTTTTTTACCTGCTAATCAAGATACAATAAATGTACATGATGGGAAGTTAATCTTAAGGGTAGGGGATGAGGAAATAACTTTTAAGATATATGGATTCATGAGATATCCCTGAATAAAGATGATACTTGTTTCTATATAGATGTGATTGACTCAAAAATTTCTCATATTACATAGATTGACACAAAAATCTCCCATATTATATAGGAAATACTCACCTAGGATACATTGAAGACTTGTATCATACAAGGAGAAGAAGATGAGTTGGAAAACCCTATTCTAATAGGGCATGTGGAATATTTTTAAGCTAGCAAGCACATAAGTAGGAAGAGGAAATTTTAAAAGATTAAGAGATTAAAAAAGAATATAATTAAGTCTTCATTTGTGGAGTTGCCAAGGTAAAGAGCTTAAGTAAGGAGTTTAGCTAAAAGACTTATAAAGAAACGCTTGTAAGGAGGAAACCTAGTGATTTAGGGGGTTTTGTTTCAATTTGGTAGCTTTTAGGATCTTTAACATTAGTTTTATTATGTTTTCTTTTCTTGATATTGGTTTTGTTGCATGTGTTTTTAGTTAATAGTAGTTTTCATTTTTTTTTATGTTATATATATTGGGGGAAATGTAAAACTCAAGTTAACGGAGGGAATTAATTACTTATTTTATAAATTTTGTTGTAGTTAGCTTAATATGAAACCTTTTTGAGAATTTCTTTACTTTGAAAGAATATTAATTGAGAGAATTTAATATAAGTTTGGTTGTTTTTGTAATTTGATTTGTTTAGGCATATAGTCATAAGCATTGATAATTAAGCTAATTTTAATTAGCTTTATTAATTTTAAAAATGGATACTTGGTTTTCACAATGGTACATTTATATAATTTGGATGTACAATTAAGTCAAAAGTGAATTTTTTAAAGCATTTTTAGTTTTCCACAAAAAAGATAAGAAAGAATAAAGAGTGTGAAAAAGTGAGCATTAAATAAATTCACTCCACTAACTTTAAACCAAGTCAAAAGGTTGAAGTTAAAGAACAGTGTTGATAGCCATTTCAATGAATTAATTAAGTAATCAAGAATAATCATGATCAGATGTTTAATCTCATATAAAAAAAGTTTAAGTGACTTTTTAAACAAGTGTTTAATTACTCTTGTGATAATTTAATGATAGCGCATTGCTTTTTTATTAAAATGAGTTGTGAAAATGTTTGGAAATTAAAGCATCTTTCTTATGTATATTCACTTTATGCATTCGTTAAAGTTTGAGGATTGAATTAAAGGATGAAAGATTATTAAGTTAAATTAAATTGATTTATGATCTAATGCAAGTAGTTAAATTTTTAGTAAATTGACGGCTAATTAGATTCACTAGAGAAAAGATTATTAAGTTAAATTAAATTGATTTATGATCTAATGCAAGTAGTTAAATTTTTAGTAAATTGATGGCTAATAAGATTCACTAGAGACTTGTATCATACGATGAGAAGAGAGGAAGTCAGATAGTCCTATTCTAATAAAAACATGTCGCTTTTTTGGAAGTTAATGAACTTATGAGAAAGAAGAGGAACTTTAAGGAGTTACTAGGGTGAAGAGCTTAAATACGAATTCCAATTATAAGACTCATAAAGAAGCACTTTCTTATAAGGCAATTTAATACTTTAGGTGTTTTTATTTCAATGTAATGGCTTTAGGAAACTTTAGCTTTAAGTTTTAGTATGTTTTGCATGATCTTTTTGTTTTGTTGAATGTGTTTTAAGTAAAATTGGTTTTAAAGTCACAAACTTAAGTATATTCTTGCAATATTGGATTGGGATTATCTAACTTGGAATCAGTTTTGGTTGAGTTTTACATGCTATATCATAAGACTTAAGCAGCGAATCAAGCTACACAAATTTATACATGAGAGGCAGGATGAAATCTTTAGACAACTTACTAAAGGTTTAATTTAGGTTGAAGAATTGTGGTTACAAAATGTAATCTACACTAGACTTAAAAGCAAACCAACGTTGATCTTCCACTAGGTTTTACTGTCTAGAGAATTAGAAGTAAAACAATGTCAAACTTATAACTGATATAGGACACATTTTTTTACTCCCTAATGTTTCTAGAATAAAATTGAAAATGGTATTGGCTAAGAAAGTGCCATATTTATATTTTAAGTAGTTAAGATCTTTTTATTATTAAGTTGTTATTTCCTTTTAAGACTATAATTTTAGGCTTTTATACCTATATAAGGCTATCTCATGGATTTAATTGACAACTTTTCATTAATATTATTGAATCAAGAACCTTCTGACAGTTTTCTTAATCCTTGTTCTTACAGAAACACTTGTGTTAGGTGCTTATTATTAATCTTGTCTAACTTTCAAGTGGCGATAAACCTTACAATATTGTCAGTCACACTCTCTTCTTTTATGGAGTGTGGTGATTCATATCCTTTTTAATGTATTTTTATGTTTGATTTCTTAGATTAACCTATTTTTTATTTAAAAAAATCCTTGTTCTTGTCATATTGATATTGAATCTAATTAGTCCTATTGGTAAGGGTTACATTAAATTTTGGTATTAGATCATAGTTCTATAATCAGATTTATTCTTGATATCATATATTCTTGTACCTTTATTCTTAAATTCAATATTCATTATTATTCTTATCATTCTTAAAGTTTCATTAAGAACATATTTTGTTTAAGTTCTTGTTACTTTTTTCTAGGATTTTATAAGTAAATGGAAAAATATTGATTATTAGTTATCTTGCTTTTTCCTTGTTGCTTAATTCATTCTTGTCTAGTTCTTATTCTTCTTTTCTACTTGATTTAGTTGGATTCCATCAATTTTAACTTTTTATTTATGAGTTTTCTTGTTCCCTATACTCTAGTAGTGTCTAATCATTTCATTTTGTCTAACTTGCTTTTTAGGAGTATTTGACATAAAGGAGAGATTTGAACTAGCTTTCATGAATTAGATTTTCTAGTTTGCAAAAAACCTTTAGTAAAGAATTTAGATTGTTAATTGAGTGAAAATTTAGGAGGAACATGTAAGGGAATGCTTTTGCTACTAACTTTTTATGCAAATACAACATGACTCAAACTTGAAGTAGAACCATATCCAAAGACAAGGATGTAAGAGAGGAGGGAAGATTTAGGGTAGACATGGAATTCTTGTTGAACATAATACAAGGCTAATATGAGCATCTCCTTATTCAGTTTGGTGAGGTAAAGGATAAGTTAAGAAATATGATATTGCCATATCTAGTTTACACCATAACCAATCTATATCTGCTATAATGGATAACTTTGAGCTCTATAATGAGGTTGAGAGTTTTGTCAACTACTTAAAGGACAATGGAGAATATGTTTCCAACGGTGAAGAGGAAGTGGATGAAGAGATGCATAAGTTAGAGGGTGCTAGTGATGAGGAGAGCATTGTTAGGCCTAAGGGTATTGAGCACGCATTTTGTGGAGGATGATGGAAGATAAGAAAAGAGAAGACCTTTCCTAAACTAGATGTGCAACTAAGGATCAAATTGTAACATAATCATAGATAAGGAAAGTTATTCTAAAATAGTTAGTATGGAGTTAGTGAGAATATGGAGATACCAAATATGAAACAACCTAATCCATGCAAACTACAATATTTGAATGAGAGTTAAAAGGTTAGGTTAAAAAAATAGGTGAACTTTTCTTTCTTGATTGGGAGCTATAAGGATGGGATGTCATATGATGTGGTTCCATGCAACCAAGACACATTCTTTTGAAGCGTCCAAGGCAATTTGATAGGTAGATCATATATGACATGCATAAGAACATATATTCCTTTCTTATGAATGAAAAATTGATTACCATTGCCCCATTATCACGAAAGTAGTTTATGAAGATCAAATCAAAATTTTTATATATAAAAAAAAAAAGAGGGAAAGAGAGTTTAAGGGGAAAATGGTGGTTATTTATATCTTTTGGAGATTAAAAAATGAGAGATGCATACTTAACTAAGTGTTATTTATTTTTTAATATTATAGATAAAGGTACAAATTTGAGGAAAAATTATTTTAAGGAGAGGGAAAATGATAGAAATCAATTAGTAACTTAAGACATAAATTTTTATATTGAAGAGGCTTGATAAGGGGCTTGAATAATATATAAAAGGTGCAAGTTAGGATGATGAATTACAATTATAGAATGTAACTATTGCCAAATTTAGAAGCAAACTAGTTTCAGTTTTCCATTAGGTTTTCTGGTCTAAAGAAGTAGAAGCAAACTAGTGCTAGAGTTCAAGTTATAATAACTGTTGAACTAGTTTTCTTATGCACTGATTATTGCAAGACAAAATTGGTGTTGATATTGGCTAAGACATATGTCAAAATCATATTTTAATTTTTTAGGATTTTATTATTTTAAGTTATTATTCCTTTTATAACTCTAGTTTTAAAGTTCCCTATTTTATAATTTTATGCATATCTAAGGCTATCTCATAGATGTAATCAATTTATCATTTTTATTATCCAATTAAGAACCTTTGGAGATTTTTCTTCATCCTTGTTCTTAAAGAAAACCTTCTGTTAAGTTCTTTATTAACCATCAATCTTATCTAGCTTGATAGTAGTGTTTAACCTTAGAATCTTATTACTCTCAATCCTTTCTTTTTTAAAGTAATGTAATTCACATCCTTCTTTTGTGTATTTTAATGCTTGATTTTTTTTATTAATACATTTTTGATATTGTGGTTCTTGATCCTATCGTATTAATATTGAATTTGATTAGTTTTAATAGTGAGGGTCGTATTATTGTATAGACAACATCATATTTAATATTTTTTCATATGTTTTGGAACATCCCTATATATCTCTAGAGAATGAGCCAACAATTGAGGAACCCCAGCGATGGATTAAAGATTAAGGATTATTGATGGCATTGGATAAGGTCACCATTATTTTATTATTAGAGGAGTGCCAGTTATCTTAATTTATTTTTCTTCTTATTTTCTAGTTTTTTTATTATTCTTGTATTTCATGTATGTAGGGACAATGTACAACCTAAACATGGGGGATGGATTTAATTACTTATGTTTATCAAATTTGTTATAGTTTGCTTAATAGAGAGCAAATTTGGAAAAAGTTTTAGCTTTAAAAGAATATTGATTGAGATAATTCATTATGAATTTAATTTTTATTATGATTTTTGTTTAGGAAAATATTCATGAGCATTAGTGATTATGGTAATTTTAATTTTCTTCATTAATTTTGAAAATAGATATTTTATTTGCTTTATAAAACTTTTTATATAATTTTGGACATACAGATTGACTTTTCAAACAAGAATCAAAACGCTCCTATGTTATTTATAGTCATTATTTTGCTTTTATTTCGATAAGAGTTATGAAAATTTTTTAAAGTTGAAGCATCTTTCTCATTTATGCTAATTTTATGCATTAAGTTGAATTTTACTAAGTGAGTTAAAGTTTGAAGGATTATATACTTAACTTGAATTAGTTTATGACTTGCAAGTAGCTATATGCCTTGCAAATTAATGAACTTTGCAATAAAATGATTAATGTCTTGATACATCCAATTGTTTTGTTAATTGCATTTATGAAATTACTACCTTTTTAATTTAAGAGTGATGAAATTTATTTGCTTAAGGACAAGAAAATACTTTAGTGTTGAGGAATTTGATAAATGCTAATGAGGTTGTATTTTTAACATAATTTTGATAGCATTTGACATGTGTTTGGATGGTTTTTATTAGATTGGCACTCAATGAGGCTTATATTTTATTTGCATGCCTTGTTTTAGCTCTCTAATAAGAAGGAATAAATTTGGGTAAATTAGAGCCAAGTTAAAAAAAAGTTTTTAACATGAATTTGGATGAACATAGTTTAAACATAGACCACTATTCATAACACAGGTCAAACATGATCATATGTTTTGCCCTTTATAAGCTACTTGTCTATTATGTTTCTTGAAGAACCTGCCACATGAATAAACATAACCTAACAAAGGACCTATGTTTAAGGCGTTTGGACCCTTGTTCGTAAGATGAACCCTTAGATAAATGATTGAGGAGTTACTAAGCCTATATGAGGTGTAACATACACTTGTACTTTAAACTCTAATTGGTAGTTATTTTTATGTAAATTAGGGTTTATTATTGTTGTGAAAAATACAAGACACCAATATGGGTTTGTGTTATCTATGTTAGTTGAGACTCTTTGAATTTTTAAATATTTCATAAGAATAACAGAAGATTTTGAGAACTAATGAAGGGAATATCATACAAAGCATTCTTAAGGAGCTAAACTAAAGCATCTTGGGACAAGAAATGAGGAAATTTAGAGATAAAAAGGGATTCTATCAAGATTCAATAAAGAACATCAAATTTTCAATATTCACGAGAACAATTTCTTTTACCTTGTTTTCTTACTTGATTATTGTTAGTTTTCTTATTCTTAGTATGAACTAAATTAGGATAGTTTTAGATGATATGAACATTAAAATTATTTTTTTAAGTTGGTTCTTTGATTTAATGGAGGACCCAAATTTTATTACAAATCATTCATAATTATTACTTGTGACTAAATTGAGATTTGCCAGCATTTTGATTCAATTTCAAATTTCATATATAAAGATTGATAAATCATATGTATGAATAGATCATATAATGAACAATAAAAGTTACATGAAAGTCTTGCTCATACACAAAGTCTGGAGAAGTCTAAATGTACACAGTCTTACCCTAAATTAATAGAAAGATTATTTTCGATAGATCCATATAAAAAAATGCATATACATATTTAAATAATAAAATAGTAATAAATATAAATATAAATAAATACACATAAGTAAAAAAAATAAGTAGTAAAATAAATAATATAATAATATAGAACAAGGTAAAGAATAAAAATAAAAGATAAAATAACTAAATAAATGCACAAAAAAGAAAGAAAACAAGTAAAGAAATAAATCAAACAAGTCATTACAAGAAAATATTTAGGCTACATAAGAAAATATTTAGGCTAAATAACTAAGAGCAAAGTGATACATATTAAATTTTTAGGTTAAATATAAAACACAAGACTCAAAAGAAAATGCTTAAAAGACTTATGAGAAAGAGAAGGACCTCTTTATATGAGAGCCTTTATTCGTATCTTAGTAAGCTAAATTTTTCTATTAAGGGTCATACCTTTGATAAGTTCAAGTAGAGTCATACTACTTTTAACCACCTTCTCTAAATTTTTATTAGGCCTTCATTTTCTTCCTTTTAAGGTCTTTAAGTACAATCTTATCGTATCTTCTCACTGAAGCTTTAGGGTGTTAAAAAGAGATTTCACTCAATCAATTTAAAGATAAAGGTTGTATATTTTGAGAAATAATATGGTTGTAACTTTTAAATTTATATTGGTCTAAGAAACTAGGGTAAATCATTAAATCAAGATAAATATAAGCACAGAAAGGTTCTACAAGAATTTTTATCTAGATTTTTTATCTTTAAATTCTATATTCTTGTCAATTGTTTCAGTTGGTTATTTTAGATTTGAATTTTTTGTTTAGTCAATTATATCTTTAAAATTATTCACTTTATTAGATTAGATAATAAAAAGACATTTAATAGTAGTACTTATAGAGCAACATTCATATTTATCTAATTTTACCGTAAAAATAATGTATATACTTGTCCGGTATTATTTAGCATAGATTTTGGTTTTAATACATCACATTAGTAAGTCAAGGTTTTTATTTGTTATCTTAAGCACATTTGAGGGAGAAGGAAATTGGGGGATGAGAATCCATGATCAGAGGAAAGAACCAACAACCAAGTGTTGGTTTCTATAATTTTTTTTAGTTAAAGGATCTTTTGGATTCCATTGGAACGATATACTCCTTGTAATTAAGAAGGGGTGACCTTCCTCAACCAAATTAAACACCATTTTAAAATTAGGCAGGGATTTGCTCAAGCTTGTTTCTATACAAATTCTTGTATACCCCCTATGCGTTTTAAAGATATCGAGACTTGATCCATACAAAGTGGAGAAACAATTTCACTAATTAAGTGGCTAGGTTCCTCTATGCACTGAGGGGTATGTCATGGAAGGGGACCTAAAGAAGAGCTACTTTTAGTTTTTTTTTATAATTTATTTATTGACATGATACCTTGTTTCCATCTTTTGAAGAACATCGATTTCCCTCCAACATGTGAAGGAGAAAGATCCAACACCTTGTTGGATCTTAGAGGCTATTGAATTTAAACAAAAATGGCTTGTAGTCATTAATTCAAGTTTTCTCTAACATATATTTGAACTAATGATTAAAACACTCAATCAGCTTGGCCGATTTTACCATAAAAATCATGAATTTTTCAACTTATCGGTTCAGTTTTTAATTTTCCGATTCGATTTATTTTAATAACTCTTGTTAGTAAAAATTAATTTTGTAAATTAATAAGTTTTATATAAACTAAAATAAATAAATAAATAAATTTTTATTTAACAATCTTTGTTTAATTAAAATATAAATTCTTTGATAGATAAGAACAATCTCTTTTAATTATATTTTAAATTCTTTAATTTTAATTAATCTTTAATCAATTTTATACTGGTCTAATATCAATCGAATATTTTAAACCTTAAATTTTTTATTTTACTAATTGAAGTTTCGGTTCAATTTTTAAAACATTAATCTACACCATTTCATGGAAGCCTAACGATTGACTACTGGAAAGGGCTGGCATTTATCCAAGAAGTAACCCACTAGTCGGTTTTGCCATTTTGTAATTTCAACTAACAAAGATTCTAAAGGTGGTGAAATAATGACATCTCCATCTTGAAGAAGAAGGGGGCGATAGAACGGAGTTTTAGGATAGCTTGGATCTTCTCTAACAACAACCGGGTGAGGTGGGAATTAACAGTGGAGACGACAGTAAAATATCCTAAAAATGTAATGAAGGTGGAGAAACAATGAGATGGTGAAAAGGAGGTATATGGCGGCAGGTAGAGAATTTATTGGAGAGGCAAGGAATTATTGATAATGTGTAACTCACCAAAAAAGAGATGAGGAAGAGATAAAGACAAGGAAGAAAGAGGTGAGAAGTGTTTCCTTTATAAGTTATTAAACATAGTAACTATTGAGAGAGAAAAAACGGTTTTCAATTGTTGTAATTCATAAGCTGATTTTTGCCTATTTAGCCATGCTTCTTAACAAAGTAAATTAGTATTAATGGAAGAGATGAAATGGTTGCGGAAGAAGAAAACATAATATAACCGAAGATATGTTAAAAGAGTATTTTAAACGTCAGTGTTTATAACAAATACATAACATACTCTAATGTTTTAAAGTGTTAAAATTGAATCTCAACGTTTTCAAAATATTTAAAACATACTATAAGTGGATGAGAAATTTGACATTGTTAACTTTTCATTATTAAAATGCCACGTCAATGTTGATATTTCATTATGTTTTATTTTTATAAAAAAAAGTGAATCCTTACCGTCACATGACAAGTGAGACTTATTGTGTGAAATATATAATTATGAGCCCTATTGTCACGTGGCGATGAGACCCACCATATTAAAAAAATATACTGACATAATATTTAACTGACGGAAAGTTAACCTCATCAAATTTTTCAATCATTTAAGGTTTGTTCTAAATGTTTAGAAAATCATATAGTTTAATTTGAGTGTTTCAAAGTGTTAAGATTCAGGTTATATTTTTCTGTAAGGATGTATTTGGTAGGGGATTTATTAATGGAATGAAATGAAATATAATATTATTGTATCGTTTAGGAGACGAGTTTATAATAAAATAGAATAGAATAAGATGAAAGAGAAAGGTTTCATATTACATCATATTCTATCCTAAATAGTAAAAAATAAAAACTTCTGATTTAGAAGGTTTAGGATGGAATGTAAAATAACAAACAACTTTACACTATATTACATTATAAACTCTTCTTCTAAACAATATTTTACTATATTATATTATGAACCCTTCCATCCCTCCTAAATAATAATATTCTAATATTACATCTATTTATATTACATTCTATTATAAATTATTATATTAAAAATTCTACTTCCAATCCAATATAAGTTAAATACTAAGATTCAGAATGATACACTTTTTCGTGTGAAGATATCGATAACTAATCAAGTAAAGTTTGGATAAACTTGACACTAAGATTCAGAATGATACACTTTTTCGTGTGAAGATATCGATAACTAATCAAGTAGAGTTTGGATAAACTTGAACTCGTGTCCTGCGAGTTAGAGAGAGATATGTAAATGCCATTAGGCAAGAAGGCTCGATGCGGAAGCCCAAATCTCTGCCAACTGAGTGCCGTGGCGTCAATTCCAGCCCAAAACCAATGACATCTTTCTGATTGCATACATTAGGATCTTCCAGGTGCTATCGCCTTCCAAAGAAATTTGTGTACAGGAGTCAACTAACGCACAATGAACTCATCATTGTGAAAACATAAAGATCTGCCACTATGACATAAAGAAAGCCAAGCAATACTTTGCTTGGTTGACAGGATAAAGGAGCCTAAATCTGGCCGAGTAGTGGGTCCCTAAAGCACCATGATGATCCGTGGGTCCCAAAAGGTTTTCTACAGAAACCCAAACGGGAGACAAAAGAAGCTCTCTAGAACTGCTTTGTCCTCATTTTGAGGAGTCTGATCAAAAGTGCTCCAGTAAACAAATACTTATCTTATACATACAAGTAGACTTGTTGATCAGTCCGTACGTTTTCCGCAACATAAATAAAAGTCTTTGCTGATGATCCCATCATAGCACGTCCATATTAAAGCCCAAACAATCCTCTGTAGGTGCCTCTTGATCTATCTTTTCCGTGTCGAGGAAGAGTATATTTTGGAAGCTGTGTCGTTCATAAAGAAAGACCTAAAGGGAGCTCTCTTCAACAAATTAGTCAATCTATATTCATAAGACTAGATAAGGATCACTTTCATTTAATTTGATATTTGGAACATATTGTATTGACAATCAAAGTTGGCGAAATGCCTTAAAATTGGATTAAAAAGTGCCTACTTTCCTTCCTTATTATCCGAATCCAAATCTTCTGTCCAATTTTATGGTGTCTTATTGTATCTAGTGAATCTCAGCCATTTACTTATATAAGTCCCGCGTGGGTCTCGCATAAATAAATATGAATCTTACAGAAATAAATGGCTAAAATTTACCGGGCACAATAAAATACCATAAAATTAGATAGAGGACCATTCTTCTTATTGTCCCGCTTACGTTTATTACATGTTAATTACAAAGTTTTGTGGCCACATCATTTAGCACACCAAGTCCTCCATCACTGAAAGAATTATTAGAAATAATTCATATGGCTTAATATTTACGTTGAGTTGGCAAGTGTTAACCTCATGATTTTCTCCACCAAGCCTACCAAAATCTTCCACTGGTCACATCATGAACCGTCTGCTTATAACGCAGTCGCTCACTCTCCCCGTTAAGCACGCACCTTACTCATTCTTGTGACCGCAAGAATTCCATGGAAAACCATCACCAGAGAACCAACTTCAGAGGCATTTTCTCTTTTCCCAGTACTCCAAGTCCAGATCAAGAATCTGATTTCGAGTTTGTTTTTTTTACACCACATTCACCCTCAACCGATCCATTCAGGAACTCTCCAGCAGATCATCTTTTCTTCAATGGTCGTCTCCTCCCTCATACGTTTCCACTCCAACAATCTCCGTCAACTTTGGTGCTTATTGACAGCAGTTCTCGTACAACTAGCAGAACCAGCAGTGTTAGTAGCAAAGACTCGCTATTGTCATCGAGGAGTAATAGTACTAACAGTAGCAGAAGCAGCGTTAGCAGTGCAAGAACAAGTTGGAGTGAAAACTCAGAAAGGAGGTTTCTGTATCCCACCAACAAAGCTGCAAACAAGACACCGGTGGCTGGTAAAGTTGTTATGGCCCAGTTGTGCGGCTCTTCTCAACGGTGGCAGCATTTAGTTCCCGTGCCGGCTCTAAGAAGTGAGGATTCCTGGCGAAAACATGTTAGGATTCCGCCAAAAAAAGGATTGAACAGCAAAAAAAAGAGTGATTACAAGGAAAAAAAGAGATTCTCCGGAAAGAAAGAGGGATCCTCCGGGCTCTTCCGGAGAATCTTCAGGTCACTTTTGGTTGCATGCAGAGAATGCCATGCCATGGAACCATCTCCAAAGAAAGACTATTAAGGCATGAACGTGGCTTTCTTGATTGTTGTTTTGGTTCTTTCTCCTTTATAGATAATGGAGTTTGATCATGATTTTGTTGGGAACATAAATTGGTATTGCTTTCATGTAGACTAGCATCTACTCAAAACTTTTGCTTTCTGATGAAATTGCGACCAAGAACTCCGCCAAAGAGGCCACCGGAGGGTTATCATAATTTTATAAAGACTTACCAACCGTAGCAGGAGCCATATCTTGTCCGCCTGCGAGCAATATATGAAGTTATGAATTGAATAATGTCGCTGACATTTACTAAATTTGACAGTGCGACTCTTAATTGATAAAAAGTTAAGTAATGGATTTCAGCCGACATATTAAAACAATGTCCTCTTCAACACGAAGTTTTATACCGCAGATCTTTGCGATAATTAGAGTGTGATTTGAATTTTTTTCCTCTATAACCGAAAAAAAACAATGTCCCTGATATGGACAATTTATTAGCATAGACTGCAAATAACAACAATCCTCCTCAAGTAAAGCTATTACTAATCACTATTTATCAAATTATTTTATCTACTGAATCAACTAGCTGACTTTTTTTTTTTTTGTTGCTCATGAGATGTCCTAGGCGAGTCTCAATTATGAGAAGGTACTTTTAAGTCATCCACATCCAGACTAATCCCCGCTTGAGCCGAATAGGTCCCTTGCGAGAGGCAAAGCTCTGACCCCAAGTTTTAAACGGCTGCAAACATGAAGGAGGTTCGAACCTATGACCTCACTTAAGTCAAAAGAGTCCCTTACCAACTCACTTGCTTCCTGGAGTTAACTAGCTGATTATTTAGTTGTTATTGAATAAAATTTTTATTTTTTATTATAATAATAATTACCAAATCATGACTCCCACAATTTTTCTTTATTTTATTCCAATGCACTCTCCAATTTCTCTCATTACCTTTAATCTCATTCAAATCCCTTATTTAACAATTTCTTTCTCCTTCGATCTACTTTTTGACCTATTGATTTCCTACCTTTCTTACTTCTTTCCCCACGTCACTTTTTTCATAACTCTGCAACTTTTCTTTCTTGACATGAGATGTTAAACATCACGGGCCTAAAAGTAGAAGCCTTTCCTCCCTTAAGAGGTGCAATTAGGGTTGAAGGGCGTCAAACCCTACTAAGCCCTTTGTCCAAGGTGAAAACCAAACCCTCAAACAATCTAGAGTGCACGCAAAGTCTCAGCTTACAACTCGAAGAACTTGGAAGCAGATCTTGCTGATAACTCATATTCAGCCAAACTTCAATATTACCCTCTAATGGAGTCTACGAAGGCAAGAAAAAATTGGCACCAGACTCCATTGTCCACAAAATGGGAGCAATCAAGTGGGAAAGCACCTTAGTAGGCTTCTTGTGGAACTCCAAACCACCTTATCAAGCCATCAGCCCTTAAGTGAACACCACTTTAAAGACCACGAGATTAGATGAAGTACTCCTCAATGAGGATAATTTATTCCTCTTCAGTTTAACTTCAATTGATTTGCTCACAAGGTTTTGGAGAATGGGCCATGACATTACAATTCCAAGCCAATTATATTGCAATCTTGAAACCTGGAATAAAACTAAATGACTTGAGATAGAAGAAAATACCTATTTGGATGAACTTGCAAAACAAGCCTTTGGAGTACTGGACAACGAAAGGATCGAGGCACCTTGCTAGTTATGTGAGACGTCCTCTATACATTGATGAAACTACTACCCTAATGAAAAGGATTAGCTATGCAAAAGTTTGCGTGCTAATTCAATTCCTAGCTTCCTAACATCATCCCTGTTATGAGATTAGATGATGCTATCAATATGTTTGAAGATAAAGTTTTGGTAACATATAATTAGAGGCTAAAGAAAATGGCTCAAAGCCAGGTGTGGAAGGCCATTAAAAAAATATTGAAGAACAGTAGCTTTAATGGTCTAGTTTAAAATGATGATGGGAAGAATCAATCAACGTTGGGTAAAGCACATAAGGAAAATTTGCACTGCAACACCATAATATAAGAAGGAAGTCGAAAAGCAGATAAGGGCAAGGACAAAATTAAAGGAATTTTGGAAAAGGAAAAACTCCTTTAATAGCTGTAACACAAAACAAAGATTGTTAGGAGTCAACTAATCAATAAAATGAATCTCAAGTTCATCAATATGGGTTAAGTACTTAATCAACTGAGACTATCATTTTCACTAGAGATACCACACAAGAAGGGGAAATACTCCTACTAGCAAAGAACCACAAGGGATTCATATTGAGGAAAGTTTTTAGAAAGTAGCTAGAAGGGGGTTCAAGAGGAAGAAGAACTTTAATTCCAAATGAACATACTATCTTGGAATATAAAAGGGTCTAATAATTACCTAAGTAAACAAAACATTGTTTTTGATTGTATGAATAAACATGAAACTTTTCTTATAGGAGTGCTTGAGACAAAGATCCCAATAATTGCAACAATTGAGGTACATAAGGAGTGGGTGGCCGATCATATCCAACTATGGATGCCATTATAATAACATCATTATGCTTAATTATGATCAAGAGGAAATACTTATTCACCCAACGCATATAGAAGATAAACTAATTCTCTTAAAGGTAAAAATGAAAAGTAGAATGTGCAATTTTAAGTCACTTTTGTGTATGGCTTTGTTGGGACCCGATCCGGAGACCGGCGCCCCAACCCGAAAACGGAAGACGGAACGAATAAAATGATTGATCACAAAGCGAAACAATTCATTAACGAATCGAAAGCAAACTTGGAAGCAAAGCATACAAACAAAGTCAAATCGAATTGGCTCGAAGACAAACCAAACAAACGATCCAATCGGATTGAAACACAAATTCTGACATCCGCACAAATATCTTAGAAAAGCGTCAAAATGGTCGCGTTGGAAATCTTAAGACTATCAGTCTAAACTAATCCAAATCTGTGTACATTTTTTTTCTTTCTTTCCTTTCCATGTTACTCAATCTCATACAAAGCCATACCCCTTACCAATCTGGAATTCATCAATTCTATAATCTCAATCAAAACTCAAA
>JANIJH010000005.1:46857832-46881320 GCA_024520975.1 Erythroxylum areolatum
TCATAACCAATTAACATCATCTTTAAATCATTCCTTAATACCTAATACACTTTCCTTACTTTAATCGCTCAATTCATTATCAACTAGGCTCATTCAAGCCTAAATGCATCATATGCAAGTACCTTACCATTTTTTGCTTCAAACATCAACACAAAAGAAGAATAACTCACTTTTATGGCCTTTCCATTTTTTTTCTCATGATAGATTTTCAGTTCAATTATGCATGACCATTTTGACATAAAAAATGAGGTATTTAGGCAACACATTCTTCTAAACAAATGTTCCTATATGTATTAAGTTTCTAATGACACCAAGTTCACACAGTTTGGTTCAATATTCTACAAGTTATACTCAAAGTACTACATACTGTTCTTACACAGCGATAGCATGTAGTAATCAAATTCAAGTCAAGTTTCGAAATCCTTAGAGACAGAATTCAAAGTCGATTCTTTAATTAAAAATATAGCTATTTGTCTCTAGTTTAATCTAAACTTAAAATAATCTCATTTATATATGTACAGATCAAGATATGGCTAGAATACAGATGCATGTCAAGTGGAAACATTATAGCTAACATATTCCAGCCATTCTCTTTCAATTTTCCAGATTTTAAACTCTTACATTTTACATTTAACACATCTTATACATAGATCATCTTTTTTACTTCATTTACTCTTCATTCTTATCTCCATTTCAGTTCAATATCATTCACACACAAATCAAAATCCATGCTTGATCATAAACACCAAAATAGAATATATTCTTATACACTTCCATCGTTAATTTTTTGCACATGTTCTACTTCATTTTTTACCTTCATTTCATTACTAAATATCACCTTAATTCATCTCATTTAAATACATCATAATACTCTTCCTTATTAGCTTGAAACTCATGAATTATCACTCATCTTAACACAAAGTAAGACATAACTCTATCTACTTCTTCATCCACACATCATCATATTTTCAAACTTCCTTTTTCATAATCATTCATCCCTTAATCTATCATCATAAATGCCTTTTATTAAGCAAATCATGAACAAATTTAACACACTAAAATTTAGAACAAGATCTCTTTATTATTACTCATCATATACTCAAAGAAACAAGACATCAATATTCTCATTCTTCATCCACAATGTACATGTATAATGACCACTAGTCTCATTATCATTTAATATCAATTAATCACCACATTTGTTTCATATTTATATAACTCATGAGAATTAACATGTTACTTAGTTGATTAAGCTCCAAGATTCTTCAAACTCTTCATGATCTCTCTTAGCCCTATCTTTCTTCTCTCACACGTGCATCATCATTCAAGGGTGGTAAGATTAGGTCTTCTTGTGGAAAATAAAGAAGACGACAAAATGATATTAGAAAAAAAAAGGGTGAGAGCAAGGCTTACGTTATAGGGAAAAAAGAGAGGATCATAGGTGAAGAAGATCGAAGAAGATGAGAAGATATATTAACAAAAGCTGAAGTAATTAATAAAGTGAAAGACCAATTAAAGAGAAAATAGTCCTTCACTTGGGAGAGTTTCGTGGGTTGTGGCATGTGGTGTGGTAAGTGACACTTATCACTTACCACATGTCACTTTCTTATGGTCTCTCCTTGGTCTTTTATTTAACTAGTCCAATTGTCTCCAATTTCTACTCCAATTATCTCCTAATTTTCAATGACATATGTCACTAAATCCCAATGTTATTTATAAAAAATTTCACTGCCATTTGACTCTTATTTTTACTACCATTTATGAATTGTCCTGCCACTTGGTATTTTTTGGTCTAAAATACCCAAATTTTCATAAAGTTCCTAAAATTTACCAAAAATCTTTTAGATCAACAATTATTATCACCAAATCAATTTTCAATACATATAATCCACAATTATCAATATAATCTCATTTATAAATCAATTACGCTCGAAAAAATATCAATGAATACACATGTACAATCATTTTAATATGTGCAATAATTAATATTCACATGTGTATGTATGTTATATTATGCACGAGTATGAAATGCACTTTCTAACTTCTCAATAATCTCTCATGTATACTATTCTAGAGTTCTAACCTTTAATATGAGAAAACGAGATGTTACAATTTGAGTATAACTTAATGACTACCTAGTGTTGTCTAAGTCTATAGACCTATAATCATTTTAAAAGGTTGGTTAAAATCAATTAAAAATATAATTAGAATATTGGTACACTAAGCATTTTGTTCTGATTAAAGCAAACACCATATAACTTTACAATTCACATCATAATTACTCATTAGTTGCATCTTCATCCATTCTATAATTCAAGTAAAAAGTATTAAAATTAAATTATATTACATACAGGAAGTGATATAATAAGTATAGGAGATATAATTACTACCCTTTAGTTTCCTCTTCATTTCCATTACAATTTGGGCTAAGTAAACTTTTAATAACATATCATGTTTGCTAATTTAGTTCAAATTTCTTCTCCCCTTATTCCTTCAACCTATAATGTAGCCTTAAGCTTGTTGTTTTCCTCTTAAAGATGTTCAATGATTATTTTATATGTTAAGGTTGAAACATTTAGCTTAGGACCATAGGTAAGGCCTTTCACATAGCCAAAATGATTACCAAGTACTTTATCACAAATGTCTTCCATACTGAGCCTCCTCAAGCTTAGACTTCCTTAATAACTCTTGCATCTTATTCTAAAATATAAAAAAAAAACCAATATTCAATCCACATATTATTACTTACTACTACATTAATAAATAAACAAAAATTATTGAACAAACTTACATAGTTGTTTTCTACTTCTTCTGACACTCATCCTTTACCTTCCTTATAGTGAGTGACTTTACATAGTGTAATCTTATCATACTCTTGTCTATGTAGTATCTTTTCATCCTATTTTATGAAATCAAAAAACAAGGCACAATAAATAATATAATGTGTATTAATTTAAGAATAGCTTGCAAATATAGATCTTACATATTTATTTTGGAAAACTACTAATGAATTTTAACCCTTGATTATAAGGTCTTTTCATTTTTTTATCTACTAACCCTTGCCTTTTCAAAATTTTCCTAAATAAAAAAACATAAATTAATCTTTAAATCATCTAACAAGATTAATGCAAGCAAATGTGAAGGTTAATGATGCTTGGCAAGTCACCTTTCATGGATGCACATCTCTTCTAAACCATCTTCCATAGCTTTCTAATACAACTAAACAGGATAACATATGTTGGAGCTTAAATTCATCTGGTGTCTCTTCCAATAAGTCTTGCTATCGACTCATTTTTAATAAATCAATGGTAGCTCTATGGTTCTCACTTATATGGCACAATACCATCTGTCCTAAAGCAACCTTCATTACTTAGCTTGCTCTTAAAAAACAACTCCTAACTACACATAACTGGAATGGAAAAGTTGTTGACTTATGTATTATCTGTAACTTCGCTCCAAAGGATCGAAATCATCTCTTTTTCTAATGTTTTTATTTAAAAGCCATATGGAGTTGTGTTTTCCATCTATTGTTGTTGCCTTGTGACCGATATGATTGAGATTTTGTCTTGGTGTGGATCATTAGCAAATCAAAAAAAGGAGCTCTAAATGTTACTCTTTTCTCTACTACATTCTCACTGGCTGTATGTAGTAGCCCATTCTTATACTTAGGAATTTAGCTGTTAGATTGAGTCATCATATGAGAATTCATGAATTGCATTTCATTCGTATACTTCACATTTACATATATGAGTGAATCATGATCTAGGAACATTGTAAAAATAGTACATGCACTTACTAATATATTCTAGGGTAGGAAAGATCTTAAACAATTATGACGTGCTTGTGTGTTAATTATGTCTTGAATTTTGTTTGATGAATTAAAATTAGTGAATTGGGAATTTATTGTTCTAATTGAGTGATGATAAAGTGATATGTGCATTTAGTCTAAGAAAAGTGTTAAAAGGGTAAGATAAAATGATAGATGGGAATTTAGGTTGAATGAGCCTATGAGATGGTGACATGTGGCATCAATAATAGAGTGCGAATTGACTTGAATGAAAGAGTGACAAATGGAGGTATAGTTGAGTGACATATGATCTAGAGATTAAATGACAAATGGACTAATAAGGGAGTGACAATTGGGAGTGTAGGAGAAAAACACACAGCGTGGCTCTTAGCTTGACACTTTGCATAACACATTTCTATCTTCTTCACCACACACCTTACCCATATTTCTCACTCTTGTAAGATCACCATCTTTCATGTTTTGATCTATTGTTTCTTCTTCTTTCCTCCCACCTATGACACTTTAACACAATCCCTAAAACCCTAAAGTTTTGCTACAATTTCATAACCCTCATCTTGTAAATTGAAACCCTTTAATCCCATCTTGTTCTTAATACATGTATGATGCTTGGGAGACTTGCTTAGCTTGTTGATTAAGGAAATCTTGAGACAAGCAAGTAAGTATTTGATTACCTTATTGAGTTATAGGTGAGCATAACATCCATAAAGATTGGTTAGGGATGAATTGAGATGAATTGCATGCAAGGTTGATGATAAGATGTGCTTGAAATATGATGAATGAATTGGTTTTGTTTTGATGTATGGAAACCCTAGGTTATAGATTGCTTTTTAGAATAAATTAAGTTGAGATTAGAGGTAAATTGAAGATGAATTTATGCTAAAGAAAGATGCTAATGTAATATTCTTGGAATGGAAAATAACTAGGGTGTAACTTGTAAGATAGTAAATGAAAGCATTTGTTTGATTGACGATGTCTAAGAGATAAATTGTTTATGAATTGTCAATTGAATGATTTTGGTTTGGAGTTTGAGATGAAATAATGAGAAATTGAAGTATCCTTAAAGTACAAGTGAGATATAGTTGAAGAACTATCATGAAGGAGTTAGAGTTTGGAAGAAAATTTGAAGAAAAAGGAAGGTAGGTCTCAAATCACATATCCCACGATCGTGGGAATTCTATGATTCCTTTCCACGATCGTGGAAATGCTTGGCAGAAATGAGAGTTTGATTTCTGTGTTTTTGTTGGGTCATATAAGGATAAAACATTATACATTAATACGTTTTGACTTGATTAGGGATTAAAATGGGCTTAGTTTGATGTTGAATCAATTGATTAAGTGTTTGACGAGTTTTGGTTCTTAAATGATGTTATAATTCAAGAAATGAGTTGTTTAATATCAATGCATATGAATTTGTAAAATAAGAGCTGTCAACAGTATAAGGATGTTCTTATGAACACAAGCTAAGATGAATGAGTGAGTAAGATTTGTGTTTAAGGTTACATACCTGGGATAGTCAATTGAGCATGCATTGAACATAACATATATATATATATATATATATATCTGTGTGTGTGTGTGTGTAAGATTGAGAACTTATTTGAATAGATAAGTTAGTAATATGTAAATATGTGTGTATTATATGATATAGAAGTAAAAATTGACCGACAACATCCAGGTATTGCCAGATCATCAAGGCAATAGCTAATCTGGAGTAAAATGAGAGTAACTTAGATGTGTGATCTCAATTAGATATGTGTTTCTATTTGAATTGTTTTTTTTAATCCTTATATCTATATATATTGAAATGATTTAGATATGATTGTGATATTGATGATTCCAGACAATTGATTGTCCAAGGAATTCAATATTCAGGACTGTATTAAGAGTGTTAACTACGTGTATGTGAATGTGGGAAATAAATACTCAACTGAATGGTGAATGCTGAACTTGGGTTCGACGAATGTGATAAATGACTGTGTATACTAGATGAAAGTGATTGCTAGCATATTATGTGAAATGATGGATGTCATGACATTGATATGTATAATTAGATAAAGGAGTTGTGACCGGAGCGACGAAAGTGAAAAAAAAAAGCTTAAAGCTCATAAATGTGCGCATAGAGCCACAGGCTCAATGATTAATGAACCCGGTATCTACAATAGGTACGGGACAACATCTAAAATGAGCTCGGTATCTACAACAAATACAGAACAATTAAATAGCGCTCAGTCACAACAAAATTAAAAAGAAAGTAAAGTCACATGTGCATTTGGGTATATATATACATAATGTGAGATACATATATTGTGATTTGGTAGACAATTAATTGATGTGATAATTGGGATTTGATTTTAAACAATATGATGTGTTTGAGAACTTGGATTATATGTGTTTGCGATATTGTGTTTGACTTGAGTGAACACGTCGATGATGGTTCACTCACTAAATTCAAAAACTTATCAAAATTGCATCGTTGATTTTCAGGTATCGAGATAACCTAGTTTCTAAGACAATCTAGTAGTAACCTAGTATTGTTCATTTTGAAACCAAGAATGGCTCAAAGGTCTGGTCAATTGATACTGAAGCATCTAGATAAAATATTTTAGTCCAGTACCTAGTTTTATGTTGTACACATTGTATAGAGTTGCAAACTTTGATATGTCATGTATTGTATAAACAGGAGTTATGAATGCAATAACACAATGTATAGTTATGTTTATGAATCAAATGTAAAGAATGTAACGACAATTTGTGCTTTTGTTCATCAATGAAATGAGACAACTTAGTTTTTCTTAAATTTTTGTGTTCTATATGATGCCACGATAAGTGATGTGACTACTCTAGCATGCCACTTCCGTGGAGTACGTGCTCGAATGTTCTTTGAAATGTCGGGTATGTATTCTATGAAAGTGGGATATTATACTATATACAACATATAAAAAGAACGAAACAACCAGAAATTTACTAAGAAAAAAGAAGAGAAATACAACTTAGCTGATAGATTCATCAATCAGATAAGCGAGTGTCTTTTTGCCAAAGGTGTTCATAGGCTACTAACCACGGATGTCAAGAGTACTTGGAAACTTTAACATATAATGCTTCTCAAATAGTTCTTCTAGTCTTTTGAAATCATCTTATTTGGCTCTTGTCTTAAATTAGAGTAGTAGAGTGTTTATATAAGAACTCTTTTGTAAAGTTGTAATTAGTTACATTTATAGCAATATATCATTCATTTACCCAAAAAAAAAACCCTAAATCTTTGGGTAAAATTGATAGTCACACAAACTAGAAAAATTTTGAGAAACAAAAGATGGAAAAGGATAAGAGCACAAGAAGAGTTAGGAGGAGGGCTAAGGATTGAAAACCAATTAGAAACCAGTAACCCAAAGACAAGGGAAGAAGAAGAAATGAGTAATAAATAGCCATGGAAGAGAGACGAAGGAGCATCTCACACTAAAATCCATTAAATCGAGACTCAAGATTATGCAAATTTTGAGATGTGTGAAGTGAGATTGGTTTCATTTGAAGAATTAATAGTTCTTTTATATATATCAATTCGTTTAATTCTATTGTGTTATTAGGTAATCAACCATAACTTTTACTCTTTATATAGATATGCTTTAGTAACAGCCTGTTGACGGTTCATATTGCTAAATACTATGATAAGAGTTTAAAAGTGAAATATCTTGTTCAATTCATCAAAATCCTAGTAATATTATTAAGTAATCAACCATAACTTTTACTCTTTATATAGATATGCTTTAGTAATCTTCATGGTTCGTATTGCTAAATACTATGATAAGAGTTTAAAAGTGAAATCTCTTGTTCAATTCATCAAAATCCTAGTAATATTATTAGATTCATACAATATTTTTATTATTTTTGTTTTTATTTTTGTTTTTATTTTTAAATTCAATAAAAATTTTATTTAATTGATTTTGTCATTTAATATTTTTAATCTCTTTTAATTTTTAATTTTTTTAAAATTTTAAGTAAGGATGAATTTTCCGTTCTCTTATTATAATTTGATTTTATTATTTATTGAATATATATTATTTAATTATTTAAAATTAATTACTAATTAGAATTATAACCATTATTAATTTAAAACTTAAATTAAATAGAGAGAGAAAGAGAATTGAATCCATTTGGCGTGAGTATCACAAATGTTGCATAGCTACCATCGGGGGCCTAATTCGTGACTGCATCGACCATTGGTATGGTGGATTTATGCAATGAATTGGAAGTGAATCGCCACTAATTGTAGAATTCTGGAGTCTCCACTCGGGACTCTCATTGGTGTGGGCCATGGAGTATTGTTGAGTCCTTGTCGAAGTGGACTCTCTATAAGTGATTAATATCCTTTCGTCCTCACGACCTGATCTTACTGTGCATTTTTCTTTGTTGGTAGGTACCAAGGAGCTACTCCAACGAGATTGGGACCTACAAATCCAACATGTGTGAAAGGAAGGGAACTAATGTGCGGACAATCTGGCAACCCTCGCTTTTCGTACCAGCCCAGGGATATGTTATTATCCGGAACCTCCAGTGTCCGTTATGGCACTCCTCCTTCAGTACAAACTGGAAGCACAGTATCACCGAGCTGTCGGCTAGCTAGTTTATTTTTAGTGTATTTTCCTTGTAAGCAAAAAAAAAAAAAAGGAAAGGCAACAATGGCGTGGCAAGGAAATAGGACCATCTTTAAACTAGAGATACCTTAACTCTTATATTAGAAAAGAATTGCCTATCAGATAATCAGAATTTGTGCGGTGACAATTTTAAAAGCAAACAGATAACTGATGAAAACATAGGTAATGCTAACCCAATATCAAGAGGCCAATACACGGTGTGGTCTCCCTAGATGGATGGACATGGCCATTATTTTTGTCTTCTTTTATAAATGTGAATGAATGATGGCAACCCATACTCAAGATTGCTAAAACCTAAAAGCTCTAGTTGTATTTAGCTCCACCACCTTCGAGTTTTCTTTTGTCTCCTTTGTTTAATGCCTCGTCGGCCATTAGTGTCAGGCCTTTGGATCTGAAAGATCTCTGGAATCGCTATCCTGGTCTCGCTTTACAACTGGCTTAAAGGTCACGGTTCTGGCAAGGTTTTTGGTGTAGATCAAGGGCTTCTATATACTCTTCTCTCCCGCTCTGAAAGTGGAAGTCAAGGTTTATGCGAGTTTTTGGGGTTTGACAATCTTTGGTTTTTGATTTTGAGCTGTGTTGAGATTGGTGAGAGTTGTAACTGGAGTTTGGTTTTTGAGGTTGCTATAGATTTTGATTGTTTGGCTTCATTTAGCTTTTAGTTTTGATTGGAAAGCCCAAGTTTTTGAAATGGAATTTGAAGGTTATGATAGATGATCCGAAGTTTTTGATTGAGATAGCAAAGGAGAAAAAGATTCATATCGGTTTCTAGTTGAATGGGTTCATCTGGGTTTTTTTTGATATGTTTTCTTCATTCTTTAATAGCTTTAACATGTGGAGCTCTAATGGTTTTCTACACAAATGAGGTTACAGTGTTTGGCCATGGCATTGAAATAGCAAGCAAGCTTAAAGGATCAACAGCCCATGACCAACTCTTGATCCAAACCTCTGATTCCTTTTCTGGGTTGCTTTTGTTTGCCATTGGCTTCCTGTTGTTCATGGTGGCATTTGTCAAAGAAAGGGAGTTCCAGAGTTTCTTTGCCAAGGGCTGCGTTCTGCTTCATGTTTCAGTGGCAGTCTGGAGAGTGTATTTCGAGAGAAAAGTTGAATATCTCACTCATGACTTGCCTAGACAGGTAGTTGGTGATATTGCGTTGGCTCTTTCTTGGGTCTTTTTTCTCGCTTATTCCTGGAGAGAAAAGTACGACTAAGTTGTGCTGTCCCTTAACTTGCTGGACATTGCTGAACTTGAAGGACTTTGCATGTATGGGAATTTCTCTAAATTAAGAAGTGTTGCCGAGTGGGGTTTTTGGATTGGTATTTCAGACAGGAACATGGGACCAGATCCTGGCTTAGTGTTGGTTGGTAAAAGCTTTGAATCTGATCTTGAACTTTGTGGCAGAATCAGAAAAGTGGAAATGGAGGATTATGGGAGGATTCACATCTTTTGCTTGCTTCTGAAAAGTCTCGGTTTTTATCCAATTAAGCATTTGTAAATGAATCATGTTAATCAGAATCTTATTAAAGTGCTTGTAATGTTGTGTTCTTCTTCTTACTTTTGTCTCTTTATTTTACCCCTAGACATCGTGTATAGGAAGCTTCTCATATTGTAACTTCAATGTTAATTTCAGATAGATGCTGTGAGAATAATGATTAAACCAAGAAAAATAATTATATAGTTCAAAGATTATTTCATATATAAGAAACAAAATCGAAGTCCAGAGGATCCATAAATGGTTAAACAACTCAAATATATACAATTTCCTTTCACACAATCCAAGTCCAATTGATAAAAATAAGATAACTTTTCCTCTAGATTTTGGTGAAAAATCATATCTTTTCGATTGGTACAAGACGACGTGTGATCAAACACTAGAGCGTGCTGCCCAGGGTATTGGATGGTATTCGAAATATCAGTAACAGTCTGAAACTATAAATTTACAAAACTACATCTTCAATCTTAACCCTAGCTCTAAGCCCCTCTCCCTCACTTTCACTCCTCAAACACAAGTTTTCTCTCCTCTCCCCTCTTTTATGTCGAGTTTGTTGATGGGTCCTCTCCCTTCCAAGCTTCGCCTCCTAGCCTCCTTGCCCATCGATCCTTTGCTGTATTGTCTACTCAATGCCTTTCAAGCCCACCACCAGGTCACTGCTCTTTAATCTTCACTTGTGCTCAACGGCTTCACTCTTCAAATATTGAATGCTGTTATGGCTATTTATCCCAGTTGTTGTTCTATTTAAAATGGTTTGAGCAAGGATTGTTATGTTTGTGGGTTAAATGCTAGGCTAGTGCGGTTGTGCCTTTTATGTATTTTCCTTTTAGATGAAGGCGTGAATAACTAAAGTTGAAAGCTTGAAATGTAAATAAAAACTTACCCCTAAGTTTCACCGTTGCAAATCACTAAACTAAAAAGCCTCTTTTCTTCTTGCTTTAAATAATATAATAATTTCTCAATAATTAATCATTTTTATATGTGCTTTGAATAATACATTAATAATTATTTATTTTATTACTAATTATGTAGAAATTAATATTAAATATTAAGTAATTTAATTTTTCATAATTATATTCAACCTAAATAGTTTTATTTTTTCATGATTACATTAAAATCGTTTCAAAAGAATAATTGTTGTATGTTTTTACTACACATAAATAAACAAATGGCGCTGTTACCTCTTCTGCTGTCGCGACAACTTCCCTCTTTTTCAATATCATTCAACAATCTAAAAATTCTTTTCCACCCAATCGCTGAATCACTTGCTTTCTGTTGCGAAAAGGGTTTCGACGGTAAGTAGTTCTCTTGCTTTTGGTCCCATTAATTGCTCGCCATTGTGTTGTATGCGTTTGTTTAGTCTTAGTGATCGTATATACCAGTGTTCTGTTTTTTTTTTTATTTGACGCACTTCCTATTTTTGTTCTCACCCTTTCTATATCCCTTTTGCATCCGTATGTCCTCTTTGGTAGGATTTGATTATGTTTACTCGTTTCTATTTTTTTCGGTGGAAGTGATTAAGAGACAGATGGGCTGGTGTTGAGAAAGTTGTAATATTTTCCCATTTGGGAATTGCTCTTCATGTTATTCTTTGATTTTGACATCTGGGTATTTAGGTGTTTCTGTGCCTTGTCTTCCTTCTCCTGTCCTTTAGTTCACTTTAGCATCGACATTATGGCATAGACCTGAGGGCGATGTATTGAATCATAATAAACCTGTATATTTGAGCGAGACTTCAAGGCTTGGGATACTTATAATGGGACATTTGGCATGTGTTAATTGCTGAAATTTGAAGTTCAAATTTTTATGGCCTCATGGTCGTTCTTAGTCATAAACAAATATTAGCACTTGGCCTGTTTCTCAAAAAAAAAAAAAAAAAAAGAGTTGCAGGGATGTATTTCCTCTTCTAATACTTACCATATCCAATGATGATAGGCTAGCAGAATTGTTCTGCCTAAAAGCATAGGCTGCACAATTTCCTGAAATTTTCTGTAATTTAAAATTTCTCCTAGTTTGAATACGGTATTTCTGACAAAAAATGATTGGTAATACTTTGTAATTGTCTTTCACTTTCTTTGGCAAATAAATGTTGCAAAGCAAGGTGGTTGATAAGAGTTTCATAATGATGTTCCTCTATACCATAGTGGTTTGGTCCTAAGATTTTGTGGCTTGATGGTAGCTTCCTGACACGATTAAAGGCTTGATTGAATTATGTTTGTTACTGTTCAGATTTTAGTAGGATTTCTTTTCATAGTCTTTGATTTTTATTAAGGTCAGAAAATGATGTAAGAACTACTCTGTAAGGACTATCAATCTTGGTGGAAGCAGCATGGAACTTGAGAATATTTTCTATTTATTACATGCTCTTAATCAAGTTTTGTACATGTAGGATAATAGTTTCACTTTTCAACATAAGTTGACAAGTACATTGATAAGAAAAGGAGAGCAGAAAATAATTGAGATAAAAAATTGCATGTGTAGAATGCTATGCTTACTTCTTATACTTGTCTGCTCTTTCCTTTGAAGCCTCTATTTTATTAGTTTGGAGGTACAATGACTGGAGGGTCATTGGGCTTGAGGGGAAGCCATGGATCATTGCAGTCTTCAGCAAAATTGTCAGCTATTGCAAGAAAGCCTTCTACAAAGATATTACCAAGCTCAAGGGAGAAAGAGCGAAATTTCCTAGTTATTTGGAGGTTTATAGGAAGTAGAAGAGTTGCGATGCTACTCTTGTTTACCCTTTCTCTTCTGGTTATTCTTTTCGGTACCTTTTCAACAAACAAAGGTTTGTTTCAAAAATATATCTTGTTTCGTTTTGACCTGAAACTATTCTAAGATGATGTATATATTCTTTTTCTTGGTCATTTTTGCAGTTTACCTGATATTTTTGTGGTACAAATCTTAGAGCAAGCAGTGTTCATAGTGGCATCGCATCCCTTCCTAAAGACCCTATCACCTTTGTTAAGTAGAGTTCTTATTATCCATTCTCATTCTGAAGTAACTCCCTAATGCAAAGTTTGCAAACGCTATCTTTTTTCATTATCGTCTTTTGGTGGAAAAGCAAATATTACGAAGTTATTCCTTCAAATTTAAGATGGTGAATGGTTGGTTGATAATGAGTATCTACCAACTTAAGGGTAGGCTTGATTAATTATTTTTTTCTTTTTTGTTTCAAGAGACCTATAACAACAATTTAACCTTCCACCCATAGTGTACCCCTCAAATTAGTTATTTTGTCTATTTTCTTAATTTGATCTGTTATTTTTTCTAATTTGCAATTTGTTTTACTTCCAACAAGGTAGATTATAAGAACTTGGGTTTGCTATCTTGTTTACTGATGTGCCAGAAAGTAGTAGTCAAAACATTGAGAGATTTAGTGATACTTCAACTTCAAACAACTTGGAAGGACGTATGTTTAAAAGCAGAGCTCCTCCTATCCTTCAACTTGAAAAGTCAATTAGTACAATGCATCCATGTGCCAATTTTTCACTTCCTCCTCCCCCTCCACGTGGTAGAAGACGTACTGGACCACGAAGTAAGTTTTGAGTCGGCTACTGCTGAAATGGATAATCATCTTATAGTTCCATTATCTCTATTTAATTTTTGTTTGGATTGCTTTACTAAAATGGCTGCTACTAAGTTGTGTAACTTCTTGATGTGAAAATAAAGATCCATACCCTTTTTTGGGCATGTGGCGTAATCATTTTCCGTAAAGATATATATACCAGAAAGCTCAAGAAAAAGGTAGCCTAGTAGTTGACGTTCTTCCATCCAATACAAGGTCTTGGGTTCAACTCAAACCCTTCACCCAGACCTGGCTTCCCTTAATCCAAAAAACATATACATGATGCTTACTTGTTGATGGTATTTTGGCTTGAATACTTGGCCATGATTAGCAAAATAAATTCATCAACACCTTCACATGAATTATTCACAAACCTTTATATCCTAGTGAACAAAATATTATTACCTTTAAACAAATATTCTATCAATATATTATTAATTTTGTTCAGCATTTTGATTATTTAGGTTGCGAGGTATGTTATCTACCTGTGGACCGGGCAAAAGCAAGCATGCCAAGCTCACCTTCCCATTCACCGATACTTCAAAGTTTGACATATATTGTGGATGAAAATCCAATTAAAGTTGAACCACACGGAGGTTCTGACTTTGGTGGATATCCTTCCTTAAAGCAAAGGAATGATTCGTTTGATATACGAGAATCAATGACAGTGCACTGTGGGTAGGTATCTTTCTTACTATTAATTATTTTTCACTTAAAGACTTTATATTTTCCTGAGTATTGTCCAATAGAGATGATGAGTTGTAACAAATGTAGCCATTCATTTCTTAGTACATCTGATCTTTTTGCTTAAATCACCATCTATCAGATTTGTTAAAGGAAGCAGACCTGGTTACAGTACTGGTTTCGATATTGATGAAGTTGACCTGGCAGAGTTGAAACAATTTCATGAGGTCATCGTTGCATCAGCCATATTTGGTATTGCATTAAGATGTTCAGAATAGATATTTCATCTTACCTATGTTTGAAATTTCCTCACTTTTGCACTTTTTCCAGGGAATTATGACATAATACAACAGCCAAAGAACATCAGTGATGCTGCAAGGAAAACTATTCCTTTCTACATGTTCATTGATGAAGAGACAGAAAGTTATATGAGGAACAACACTGTCCTTGATAGTCAAATGAAGGTTGGATTGTGGAGAATTATTGTTGTCAGAAATATTCCTTATGCTGATGCAAGAAGAAATGGAAAGGTTTGTTTGGTTCATTTGCCTGAATCTTTGGATCTTCTTTAGATATCAACAAGTCAAATTATGGTTGTCACTCTATTTTATGCCTATATCTGTATTTGCATCTTCGTTAGTGGTTGCATACTCCTACTTCATCAAATTTACATCACGTGAATATTCTTTGAATTTCATACTGATTCGGATCAAGATCTTGACTCAGTCACTAGTTAGGGCTAGCATTTAATAAAATTGAAAGGAAATTATATTGTGCTTCAACCAATAGTGCCTATAGGCTTTTTGTCATTCTTTCTTAAGAGATGTGTTTGAGTACTTGTGCTCACTTCTTTTGGAAGGTCTCAAAATGCAAAAGCTTGTCTCAAGATTGAATTCCATAAAACAGTATGCGTAGTCATAAAAGACACCAATCTATGGAGGCAGAGAATTTCTTGTTATTAATCTTTTGCAATTATGCAGCTGAAACATCTGTCATATGCTTTTTCTCAGTGAAGGATTAAAAATGTTAAGGCCCATGCACATTCAGTGATCAGATTTTAGCTGTCTAGGAAAAGGAAATCCCTAGAGCCTTTGACATATATAAGGAAGTTTCTCAGTTTGGTTCCTTTTAACTTTTTGTTTCTTTGTTTAGTTTGATGATTTAAAAAAAAAAAAAAACTAGAGGGCTTTTGAAGGAGAAAATTTCTTCTTGATATTAGATGCTAATAGGATGATTTTACTCTTTATTCACATTTACAATTTTTGGTTGAGGAGATTCTTTATTAGATTTTATAGATTTTCCAACTTAGAAACCTTATAGCTTTTGTTGATCTTTCTAAAAAGTATGATATTTTATTTTAAATAAAATATAATTTTAATTACTCAGGCTCATGTTAGGCTTTTTAGTTAGGAGATATTGTATGATCTTCTAGTATGTAGTTTCTTAAGAGGTTTATATTATCTTGCAGTAGATAAATTCTTATCTTATACTTGAATTCTTACTTCTAACTAAATTGATTACAAAATTCTGTGACTAGTTCTTAGCTATAAGTAAATGACTCACTTTGTGAAAGAATAACGAAGAACGGTTATTTTCTATTCAAATATTTCATGATGTTTGAGTGATGCGCTCTTACCTTTTCACATGACGAAGACAATCATGATTAGCTGAGCTTAGATGGTTCTGCAAATTCACCATAGAGCATCCAACTTGCTTTGCTTCTTTAACATCAACTTCTGGCTTGCAACTGACCATCCACGAGCTCAACGAAAAGAACTATCTTGAATGGGCACAATTGATGAAATCGACAATTAATTAAAGAGAAAAATTAAGGACATTAACAAGTGAAGTAACACAAGTTACATAAAATGATACATCTTGGAACAATGACGTTTTGGAAACTCCATTGTCATTACTTTGGGGCTCATCTCAAATTTTTGGGAGGCTTTACGAGACTGTTATTCTAATTTGGAGACTCATCTCAAATCTTTGATTTGAAAAATAAGACTTTGGAAATCTAATCAAGATGAACACGATAGTATCACCTATTACAATGACATAATGAGACGATGACTTTATTGTAGGAATTAGATCAATATTATGATGATCTTTGGGAAAATTCTAATGATTATGCTCGCCATAAGAATGGGCAAGAGAATAATCAAGTCTACGTATTCCTTGTTAATCTTAATCAAGATCTTGATGAAGTTAGCAAACGGATTTTAGGTTAGAAATCATTGTCATCTATTTGAGAAGTTTTACATGAGGAGTCCAGAAGAAAGATTAAGTTGTGCAATTTAGAGCCCAAGTAGATGTTGTGCAATTTATAGCCCAAGTAGGAACTTGAGGGCTCAACTCTTGTAACAAGAGGATTTGGGTATATGCATATGAAGCCTCGGTGTCAGCATTGTAAAAAACCATGGCTTACGAAGGAAAATTCTTACATGCTTCATGGTAAACCACCATAATGGAAAAATAAATCTAGTGGAAACTAATGTGGTTTTGATGGCACAATCTAGGAGTTCTAGGAGCATTGAACGAAATAAAAGATTGTTTTGTTGACTAAGGAACAATTAGAGCATTTAATACAAACTACATTAATCTTGCCTTAGAATCCAACTTGTTCTTTTGCTGAAAAAGGTTGTTCCCTTTGTACTGCTTTTTCATTGTTGCCCCCAATTTAGTCAAATCCTTGGATCATTGCTTTTGGAGCAACAAGTCACATGACATGTTGCTCTAAACTATTTTCCTTCTACATTCCTTGTGCGGGCAAAATTGTGAATAACTCTTTTTCCATAGCCCAAAATGGATATGACCATCTTTTCTCCTTAATATTTCATGTTCCTAATCTATCTTATAATTACTAATCATAAGAAAAGATGATTGACGACTAGAATGTGTGGTGACCTTTGCATATTTGAAGATGGAACCAACTCTAGTATATTACATCAACCTACTTGATTCAATTCAGTTATTGTTTCTAAGAGTAGCAAAATAGTGTTGTGGCATTATAGGTTAGGCCATCTAAGTTTTTAGTGCTTAAATTACTTGTTTCCAAAACTTTCTAAAAATAAAAGTCCATGTTCTAAGTCTAATGATTCCATTGTTGTTAATATTCCCCATTGCTGTTTGAAGAGGTGTAAGGTGTTCCAAACACCAGTTGCCCAACAATGTCATACAAAAATCCACCCCAATCACAAATATCTTGTCTGCACACTCCATAATGTGTGCAGGATGCTCTAAAGATTCATGAGTGAAAGGGGCCTGTCTTTTAGGAGATGGAGGCTCTTGATACATGAGAGGTGGTGGATCTACATAGATGGAAGAGTACTTTGGAGTCCAAATGGATGTTCACAGCTAAATTTAAATCAGATCAATTGTATGAAAGTTGTGACATTTACTAGCTATAAACTTTTGCACCTGTGTCGAAGTTAAGCACTGTAAGGGATCTCTTGTCAATTGTAGTAAACCTTGATTAGTCTTGACTATAAGTAGATGTGAAAAAATGCCTTTTCCAATGGAGATATAAAGGAGTGGGTATATATGATTGCATCACTAGCCTTTGATCGAAAATTGGTTCAAAAGTATGTAAATTAAGGAGATCTTTATATGAGTTTAAACAATCGCGGGGTTTGGTTCAAGAAATTTACTCAGTTGTTAAAATCAATTGTGTACTTAAGGACAAGTTGATCATACTATATTTGTCGGGCACTTAAAAAAATGGGAAGATAGTTGTTTTAATTGTGTATTGACTTGCCTATGATAAGTTGGTAGAAGAACTCTTTTTCAGCAGAGTTTAAGATCAAATATTTACAGTCTTTAAGACACTTTCTAGGGATGGAAGTTGCTCGATCTGGAAAATACATATTTTTTTCTCAACGAGAATGTGTTCTTGACCTTCTTAAGATATTGGAATTAATGGTTGCAAACTTGTAGACTTGAAGATTTCCAATTAATGAAATCACAAGTTTGGTGATGGTAAAGAAGGAAATCTGGTGGACATATCTGGATATCAAAGGCTGGTCTAGGAAGCTGATTTACGTATCACATGGCCAAATATCCATTTGCTATAAGCATGGTTAGCAATTCATGCACTCGTCCTACTAAGGAACATCTTGAACTAGTAATCAAATTCTAGAGTGTCCAAAATGTCCAACAGCAAAAGGTCAACTCTTTCAAAAAAGCAGAGTGAAACATCGAGGTGTATATTGGTGCAGATTGTGTAGTTTTAGCTATAGATAGAAGAAGATCTATATCAAGGTACTGCATATATGTTTAGGGTAATTTAGTCACCTGGCTAAGTAAAAATTAAAAGGTGATTGCAATAAGCAGTGCTGAAGCAAAATATCAAGCTATAACATGTGGAATTTATGAGTTGTTATAACTAAAAAGTGTTTTATGAGAGTTGAAAATACTGACTAATTTACCAAATAAATTATACTGCAATCACAAGGCTGCCATCAACATTGCATAAAACCTCATACAATATAATTAAAAAAAATAGTTCATTTGTTCCGGCAATGCGACAAGTAGATGACATTCTCATCTAAGTATTGTTCAGACCTAATTTTGAGCTTCTTAGCAAGCTGGACATGATTGACATCCATGCACCATCTTGTTAAATTTGTAGAAAAGTAGTTAGGATATCTTATTTCTATTAAATAAATTTGAGGTTAATAGCTTGTATTTATTGTTAAAATTTTTTAGTGAGGGATTTCCTATTTTCTTGTAGTAGAAAGATATTTAAGAGATTTTGTAGAAAGATATTTAAGAGATTTTGTATTATCTTACACTAGATATATTCTAAATTGAATTCCTATGTTCTAGCTGAATTGGTTTCAATATTTGTAGCTAGTTCTCAACTATAAATAAATGTACTTACTTTAGGAAAGAAATAAGAACAATTACTTGTTCTCTCAGTCTTTCAGCTTTTTAAACCTGAATTCCACGAGTGCTGTATGCGAAGCTTTTCTGCTCCCCTTGAGGAGCAATAAATTGAACGATATGCTAGTCCTATTAAAAGTGCTCCTGTTGTGATAGATCAATAAAAGTAGAGGTCTTCACACTTTGTATGGAGAATGAATCTAAGACATTCTTATATATCTAATATTGTACTCGAGTTTGTTGTCAAATAGTTATTTGGTTAATTTTGATATGCCTGAGAATGTTGCTTAGCTTACCTGTTTCTAAGCAATATCCTCCAGGATGATTGCAGCCTGTGTTTTCTACTATAATGCATAGTCTGCTTACGGTCGCAATAATTTGTTGGGTGGATTCGCAATAATTTGGTGGGTGGATTGTTATTCTCGTTTAAGGCAGAAAATTTGTTATTTAGAACAAGTTATTAGATATCAAGAATTAGGCCAAACTTTAATTGTGAAAAGTAAAAAAGACGAGAAAGAGTAAAGCGAAAGAGGAATACAAAATTCTTATAGTTCGATTGAAAGGCTAACTTCTATGGATACAAAGGCTAGCAAGAATAGTAGGGTCTATTTATAATTCTAAGGTAATACCTGCTAAGACCAATATTTCTAAATAGTGTGATATTCCTATATAGGATATAAATAATAATAATATCATACTAAACCTAAAAAGTCTCATACTATTATTATTAATTAGATTCTTTATATTTTTGTAATAGTAAATTAGGACAGGCTAATACTAATATTATTAAACTAGATATATATGATATTCTTGCATAAGATAAACACATAAACCATCATTTTTAAGATTATCAACAATTAACATCAAGTATGATTTTAGAAGATTTTTGGATAATGATTATCAACAATTCTTTTACATTTTCCAATTGAATATTAAATTTTATTGAGTTCCATACCTACAAAAACTTAACACAATTGTTCAAGGTGTTATCCCGTTACAAGATGTATAGCAAATGTAATTCTTTAATGTTTATATTGATAACATAATTAATAACAAAGTAAAGGTTTGACACACGATTGAAAAAATTGTAATGTTAATTTTTACAGTTAAAACTTGATGTGTTTAATTTGATGACGGTTGAAAGATGGCTTGCAACTGCAAACTAATTGGTGTGCATCAAATTGTGCAATTGACGCATAAAAGATAATTTCTTTTCATTTGTTTTTCCATTTCTTTTGTAGCATTTTTATAAAACTTTCTTGAGAACCAAGCTGACAGTCTTTTAAGATTTTTCTTCACTATTTTATTTATGTGAAATTGGAATTATTCATTGTTAGCAAACATCTAATTCATGTTGGTTCTAATCCTAGGCAAAATTATGTTACGGATTCTATTTGCTGAATCGGCTATCTAAAATATGTTCATCTCCATTTCTTATCATTATAGTTTTTCCTGTTTCAAATTCGTTCAAGGCTGTTATACTTAATTGTGTCTATTCCTTCAGTTGATTTTCATGAACTGGTTTCCAGAAACTTCTAAAAGCATGTAAATTGCAGGTTCCAAAGCTTCTTTTACATAGAATTTTACCGAATGTTAGATACTCTATCTGGATTGATGGAAAGCTCCAGCTTGTTGTGGACCCCTATCAAATTCTTGAAAGGTTCTACCTACTTTTTGTTTGTGTAATTGTTATTTGAGGAGGCTCTGATGAATAACATCAAGATCATAATAAAATTTTTAATAATATATGCAATTTAATGAAATCCCTTGTGTATAATTTAATTCAGGTTCTTATGGCGAGTTAATGCCAATTTTGCAATTTCAAGACACTATACACGCTTTGATGTGTTTAAAGAGGCAGAAGCCAACAAAGCTGCTGGAAAGTATGATAATGAAACCATTGATCGCCAGATTGAGTTCTATAAAAGGGAGGGTCTAACGCCATACACCAGGGCTAAGTTGCCAATAACTAGTGGTAGGTGCATGATCTTTAGTGTTTGATCGCTTTTTTTGTCTTTGATGATTTGTAACTCCCAGTGGTTTTTGATTTATGACCAAGTTTCATGCAGATGTCCCTGAAGGTTGTGTTATCATAAGGGAACATATGCCTATTACAAATTTGTTCACCTGCCTTTGGTTCAATGAAGTTGATCGATTTACGTCCAGAGATCAATTAAGCTTTTCCATTGTGAGGGATAAAATAATGGCAAAAGTTAATTGGAGTATCAATATGTTTATGGACTGTGAAAGACGTAATTTTGTGATTCAGGTATGTCCTCTTGGTGATAATAGTAGCATCTATGCAATATGAACTTGGGTAAGTTATGTTCACATATCATTTTAAATTCATTGGTTTTAATCTTTGAAACAGTTGAACTTTTTACCTAAGATTTATAAAATTTTGATTGTTTTGTTTTGGTTGAGTAGCATCTATGCAATATGAACTTGGGTAAGTTATGTTCACATATTATTTTAAATTCATTGGTTTTAATCTTTGAAACAGTTGAACTTTTTACCTAAGATTTATAAAATTTTGATTGTTTTGTTTTGGTGCATGGTATGAGAGGTTTTCTTTCAAAGGCAATATTAAACATACTGGTGCAGTCTGTTTGTTTTGCCCTTTATACATGCATTAAATAAATACCTTTGCAATGTGCTCTAGTCAACATTACCTCAACTATAAGAAGTTGGTTCTATCTGTTACTGTATTTTCACTCAAATGACTTCCCTTACATGGAGACATGGGACACCACCATGGCAGGGTGTGAAACTGAACTCTGTATCTTGTGTCACCTTTTCTGGTCAATGATACCTATCTTGACTACCTTGTCTCCACATATATGACAAGTCAATTACAATCCTTTCCTGCAGCATGTTCATGTTGTTTAAATACATAATACTGGAAAACAAAATGTGCTCAGATCTTAATGTTATACATAATACTGGAAAACAAATTGTTATCAGATCTTAATGTTATCTTCAAGATGCTTTGGTAAACTCCTTTCCTCTCTTATGCATACTTGGTTTTTGGTGATTGTCTTTGACTTGTCAGGCTTACCACAGAGAACTGCTGGAGCGTATGCCTCCTCCAATTCCTCGTCTCATCCAACGATCGCCACCTCCACGTCGAGACATTGCATTTGGAAGGACAGTCATAAAGAATCCTTCTAGGCGTGGGAAAGATAGGAAATCTGGTTCCAAGCGTCACCGGAAGGTTGGTAATGGGAACAGGATTAGCAATTGATTTCTTAGGCAAGATGTAGCATTTTCCTTTCTTTAACAATACATCCACAGAAGCGAGGATACAAGTGTTTATAAGATCAAATCGAGGAAAGCTAAAGTTTTGATGGAAACTGTCAATATGCGTCTATTCTTTCATTGCTGTAAATACTTCACACCAAATAAGTTTCTTGTATGGAAAGGCATTGATCATGCTCTGAGGATTTTATGGAATAAGTTGGCTGGAATTGCTGGAGAGACTTCTGGGCATCAAGTGATGTTTATGGCTTGGTGATGGAGACTGCTGCATGAGAGGTTTGTCACCAATCTGAAATTGAAGAAAAATCGTGGACTTGGTGCGGATTGATGGAATTTTGCAATTGATCTTGAACTTGATTAGCGGAAAAGGAAGATCAGGAGTTCTCGTCTTTACTTCCATTGAGCTTCGTAAATCAGTGGAAATGGTAGGATCAGGGATCTGCAGCCTATATACTCAGTAATCCTATGGAGGTACAGTGTTCCTCTTATTAGCTCTTGTCTCAGGTGCTGCTCCAATTGACTATGTAAATCAATGCTATATTGTTATTTGATAGTGAGCAATCCAAATCATACGAGTGTGCTTATTTGGTCTCCTTCCCAATTTCCTTTCAGCTGCATTTGAAAGCTCTGAAATTGGACTTCAAGTTTGTACCATTTGACTATCGTGTAGAAACAAATTTTAGTTCCTAATTCAATCTCATAGATTTGAAATATAATTTTAACTTCGATAACTCAACTTTAACGTAATTATTCAATATTGTTATGATTTCAAGCATTGAAATCATAATTTTAAGATTCCTTTCTCATTGTATAATACTTTATTAATATTAAGAAGAAAGTGTTCAAGGTGGGTTTATTTAGCAAATTCGGAAAGTGAAAAAGAAGGATAGGGCGAGACGCATGATAAAAATATAGTAAAAACGAAACTCTGTTACATGGGGAATTAAAAGCACACAATAGATCTTCATTGACAGCTATAGCTACTTGAAATATAACTTGAGAGAGGGTGAGCAAATAATAGAATTTCTATGACGCAGAACGGAAATCACGAACGGAACAAGAACGTTTAGACTCCGTTCAGGAGTTTAATCAATGTCGTTTGATTGGACGAAAAGAGAAACAAGAACGACAAGCGATCTTGAAAGAA
>JANIJH010000005.1:46881680-46894557 GCA_024520975.1 Erythroxylum areolatum
TTCACACACGGCATCATAGAATTTAAGTCTTCTTTCGCATCCTGCCGCAAACCTTGCCGCGGTCAAGATCTTCCATGAAATCCAAAGCTAACTGGTCCGCATCATTCTATTTAGTTTCTCTTTGTGTGTACGTGTTAGCTATTAATTTTAAATTCTTTATTATTTTGATTCTTAGTTAATAACAACATAGACATGAAATATGAGTATAAAAATTAACCGTTTGAGCGAGAAAAATAGATTAAGAAAACCATAAAGTTCATAATAAATAAGAACACAATGTTTGATATTAGAACCATCGGTTTTCAATTAGTGATCATGTGCATGACAAAATAAATACGAGGTGATGAGATTCAAAAGTTGGAAGAAAGCATTATTAATAAAATATTGGAATCACGATTACACAATATGAAGTTTGATAATTGGATTCGATCCGATAGGTATGATTGTAATTTGTGTGAATTGAGTTTATTTTTCACGCAAGCATGTAAAAAATAAACACTTCATCTGTGATCACGGAGAACTAGTTTGACATATCCATAAATACTTCTATGGAAACATCAACCTTATGGACTTGCTAAACTAATTCTCACGTATCCTACACAAATTGTTCATTTTTCCATTTGTTTGCATAAAGTATGTGAAAAAAGAGGGGTGAATATAAAGAGGTGGATACACAAATTCAAACAATTCTTTAAACAATACTCTTGTTGAATTGAAAGTAGGAATTTCTATATGAACAAGTGGTTAGTAACAAAACTGTGGCTTGGATACGTGATTCTATGATAATGAAAATCAACAAGTTGAGCATTAACTAGCATGCTTGTGGGAATCAAGCACTTGTTACTTGATCTTCAAAGGCTGTTGAAGATCTATATTGTGTGATTGTAAAGGAATTCTTAATTTTAAACCAGTATTAAATTAAATGCATCACCTATAATAACTTTATTTAATTCTTTATAGTTGATTACTATTCTTCTCTTGCTACGTTTTTGTTCAGAATGATTATTTACATAGAAGGCCAGGGTTGAATGTTTACTTGTGCTTGGTGCTCTTAATTGTTTTCTAATAATTCTGAACATTTATTAATAAATTCTTGTACATCTTGTTGTGTATATGGAATATTATATTTAATATTAATTTCCTATGTATGATCTTTAAGTTTTATTTCAACCAATTGATTATTAGTATTCTTTTTAGGATCTAGTGGATTTTCACTACAAACTTGTTCTATTAAGATTTCTATTTCAGTTTGTAAAGTAAGATTATTAAGAAGATAAAATTGTAGCTAATTTAATTTTTCTATTATAAGTCGTAAATTTGTATAATAAGTTGCATGGTTTATAAGAATTTTGAGGATTATGGATTTTTTATTTAAGGATTTTATTATTGATGTTCATAAAGATATATAATGTAAATATTGGCAAAAAGGATTATATAATTTAACAAAATTATTTCCTAAAATTAATGGTAATCCTGATTCTAACCAAGATCCGAATCCTATAGCAGTCCCTTTTAAGACCTTAAAGAAAATGTAAATTTCCAACATCTTTTTGTAAACGGTCCAAACATCATTAAAGTTTACAACTGAATCATAGAGACTCAAAGCGATAAGCCGTTGATTTGGATTTCATTTAAAGTCTCAGTTGGAACAAATAATATTAAAACAAATTACAATCAAGGACAACTAATTAGATGACAATTAGAATTAAATCAATATAATTTTCAAATACATTATATAAAATTTTCTGCTAACAGTCTTGTAGATACATTAACTAGAGAATGGAGACAGTTATCCTGTGCCTGAAGGATTCACTCAATAACAAGAAAACCGAATTATTACACGTTCAACAACAAGTGAGAAGTGTAACTAAAGAAATTAATCAGCTGAGAGCAACCATTACCCTCCTTGAAAAACAACAACTATTTATTGATCAACCACCCAGTATACGACCAACCATCCAACCTGTAACACATCACTACCATAATGCATATGCCTGAACATCCATAGATTATCCGAGAATATACCCTATAGGAATGGCATGTTAGAGCAACCACATTCACTTATTAAGGCATTATACATAACACAAGTATTTAAGAAGATCAAAACTTTCCATTTTATTCATAAACATGAACATATATTGTTGCATTACAGTACATAATCCACACATATACATTACTAACAACATCTAAGAGTTTGCTACTCTTTACAAGATGTTTTACATATGGTGGAATGTTACACCAAAATATCCTATCTAGATTCTTTAGTGTCAACTGACCGACTTTTAAGCTATTTCTTGTTCCAAAATTGACAACACTAGACTGTTATTAGATTGCATTAGAAGCTAGGTATCCTCAATACCTGAAAATCAGTATTTGCAATTTTGATGAGATTTGCGAACTCAATGAGTGAACCTTCATCGATGCACTCACTCAAACAGAATATAAACATACTAAACACAGTTCAATTAGTATAACATCTCATCCAAAATCAAATCCCATAATTATCACATTCCTTGTCATATTTCAATAAACATATTATGAATACACTACAAGAATGTTTGGATTTACCGACATACATAACTGACACTAAATCCAAGTATTTCGTCGGTATAAATATTTACTGGCGGAATTAAACAACGGGCAAAAGCGTCATTAATACGGACATAAGTAAATATCAAATGTCATTCTATCGGTAAACAATACCGACGAAATTATGGAAACTATCAGTATATCAGTGAAAATATACCGACAGATTAATAGAAATGGTCGGTAAATAAAACGGACAACTTACCGATGGTATACAATTTTCCATCGATAATATGCAAATAAGTTTCCGATGGTGTCCTTATTCCATCAGTAATATGTGAACTTGTTTTTCTATGGTTTTCTCTAATCCGTCGGTAATTGGAAGTTATAATTTTTTTAAATCTCGACATTAAAGCTTGTTTGATGATCTTATAAAAATGCATAATTTCAACAGTTGTAAATTATCTGTGCATATTAATTTAATTTGTGTATATATTAAATTCGTTGAAATAAAAGTTAATTGGTAATATAAAGTTCGAAATTTGTTAAGTGATAATAAAAACATTCAAGTTTACATAACATATCTTTGTAATTGAAAGCAAATGACTACAACAATCCTAATGTCCTAATGATGGAAGGTGCTCAGAGGTGTTACCCCTCCCCTTCAGCTGCTCCAGCTCCTGTCTCAGTTGAGTCATCTGCTCCATTTGCTCTTGCATGTGAGCCATCTGGTCCATCTTCTCTTGCATGTGAGTCATCCTCTCCATCACCATATCCAATGTGGCCCGAAGCTCGGTGACTTTCGACGATTATGCTTGTTTGGTAGACGTTGTTGTACTAGACATGGAGAATTGCGAATAACAAGTATTCGCAAATGAACCTAGCCCGAATATCTGTCTACGACGGTCCCTACCACCGACAACATTAAAATATATCTGAGTCTTATCAACAGGTTGTTCCTCCTGAGACTACTGCTGAATGGTTTGTCGTATTTGGTCCTATTAGAAACCAATGTTTACGTTAATAAGAGATTATTCATAATCGTAAAACTAAATGATTATAAAAGAAATAATAATAAGGCAGTAAGTTCACATACATTCAGTTTTGTACATCGGCTATTGACGAATGTTACACCGTCATGCTTCTTGGTGTGAGTATGCAAAAACAACTGAGTAAGTGTAGGAGGAAGATCCAAAGACTTTTCCTGCATATTTAACCTAAATGTTTAGATGTAAACTATATTTAATAAAAATTTTAGCAAAGTTTCCCCTAATTTTATGATATGTCCCCCTGTTGAACAAATAAAAAAACTCAACACAACCATATATGACACCAAGCATTTATACTAATACCATTATCTATAATATAGCAAAGTAAAACATCTACAAAATAAGTGTGAAGTTTAGATACTTACAAGTCTTTGTGCATACTCATGGTGGTTTATTGATCATCCTGTATATGCGGGAAGACTCTCTCCTCCCGGGCCTCTACATCTATTGGTAGAGTTACGCCCTAAGATTGTCATTACCGTAGGGCTTCTCCAATACTTCTGCCATCAACTCCATATTTGCTCTGAAATAAAACGTGGTCGTACACCAGCCTTGCATATTGCAGCAATGAAGTCGCGATAATGTGTACATTCTTGCCTCTCCCATAGTCTATATATGCTGGCGTCAATACCAGAATACTAGAAAAATTCTTTCTGAAATAAGAAGAAGAAAATTTAAAGTAATATCATGTCATAATATTTATGTAATTAGTGTATATAAAGCAATATAAAACAAAACTAAATGTTTATTGTACCTCAAACTCGTGAAAGTAAAATTCCTTTGTTACCTGAGAGATATTCTTCCAGACATAACCCTCATAATCAATCCGTTCTTTAAATTTAGAAGTCATATTTCTGAAACACGGTCTAGACGGAAGCAACCTAATATAAGAAGTAATTTGATAAAATGAAAACTGATAAACCTATAACTTAATTATAAAGAAGTAGTCATTAATGTGATTTCATTTACAGAGTGCCATCAATTGCTATATACTTTCTTCCGTCTGGTCCCTGATCTCCAGGCCTGCAGACGTATCTGCCTTTCGATAAAGCGGTATTGGATGATATATAAGTTGGGGATAGGGATACGGATGGTGTAGTATTTCCTACAATAGGTGATGCCTCATTTGCAGCTGTAGGTTCGGGAGGGGGAGGAGGTGAGTTAGTGGAAGCTACAGAATGTGATGATCCTCTTACATAGTAAGTGCCACCAATCAAGCCTCTAAACCTGGGCCGCATAACTTCACATTGTCTCTTTGATCCCATACTACGAACCTGAAAATCATTGTTTATCAAATTTTCTACTTATATAATAATTTGAATTACAATATATGGAAAAGGAAATAAGGCGATTTGTTTAATGTCATATTCAAGTACAAATGACGAAAATGACAGTTAATAATTGTAGAACAAAAACAATAACAACCCTCATTCAATAGGGCATAGGACAAATTCTAACTGATACAACAATATATCAACGTTCAGTTGCTTATGTACTATATTGCAATGATAAATCAAAATGATGTAATTATTTTGTTTGATTTACATGGGATTCGGTAAAGGTAAATGAGTCCCCGATGTTTGGATTCCCGAGAAGTATCTTGGCCTGTTCAAATGCACCAATTGAAACAGTGATACTTCTTCCCTCAGATGTACGCTTTTCAACACCTTCTTGCAACAACGTTTTTGCTATAGCTAAACTTGTTGAGGATACACTGAATGCGTCGCCAGTCTTAGTATGAAAGACTAACTCTCCAGATAAACTACTAGCGAGAATTGATTTACCTTAAACATAATCAGTATATAACTTTCATAATGTCATATTAGAAAACGGTTAAACGAACCAATAATGGATATTAATGCATACGTGAATGTCTAGATGAGATTTTTGGAATTGACAAATTTTGCTTAAGAACTGATCTCCTTAATCCTTTACATACTATAGTGACATTGCTCTCGCCTCTATCGACATACATGTCATCTTCAAGATTTAAGGAAGCTTAAAACATGTAGTATAGACCATCAAATGTGAATATATATAATAATTTCATCAAAAGAAACGAGATGTACATAATAAGGAAAGAGATGTGATCCAGATCATACTAAATACCTTGAAGTAGAAGATCGGCCATAGAAGGCAAACGATCCTTAATGTATGAAGTGGCGATTTTTTCTGCATACTTTATTCCTTCGATTAAAACAATTTTGCCACATTCCTCTCAACGGAAGGAATTACTACCATCTGGAACCAGTCGCCATGTCAACATTCCTTGAATAAGATTTGCAATGAAATTCTTTACATAATATAGTGAAAAGGAAATAATTTATCACGTTGATTAAAAAATTCAATTACAAATGCAATTTAATCACTATCATAACTTAATTGTAAAGTACAATCATCTTCTTCTTCGGATGAATAAGAATCAAACTCGAGATCCTCTTCAGATCTCTGACCCTCGTCATCCTCTCTAGATGAAATTTCAACAAATTCGTTCGATGGATCGTTTAAAGTTTCATTATCGTCATATGTCATAGATGCATTAATAAAAGTGACATCTTCCTGAAACGCTTCAGTGTCAACTCTCTACTCTCCTTTTTTATGTGATCGAAAAAACACCTCTAGGTTTTATTGTGCAAACTGCTAACCAATCTATCTTATCTCGTCGTATGCCTAGAAAAGGGACATAACACACCTGTTTCGCTTGCATTTCCAACACGAAAGGTTCAAACTGTCTCAATCTTCTCCTTATGTTGACTTCAACTAGATTGTATCGACTATGCACTTTTGTTCCAACATTTGAAGTCGGGTCATATCAGTCACATTTAAATATCACACATCGCTTAATTGGCAAATCAGGATACTCAACTTCAAGTATTTCAATTATTTTACCATAGTAATCCATCAATTCTCCCTATATGGTAACTCCACTGTTTATTGTTGCCCTGCTATGCCCATGATATTCTGTATGGTATTTGTATCCATTCACAAAAAACATCACATACGATTTAACAGTTTGCAAAGATCCCTTTTAAAGATCATTAATGAACTTGTTCTCTATTGGATTTTTTACAGCCTACATAAAAGAAATTATCATACCATTAATGTGGAATACTTAAATATGGTATTGAACTATTAGAATAGTTGTAAGTAAGAACTTACATATCTCTTGAACCATCGAGGAAAGTGTTTTCTAACTTCTTTATTTATATCATCATGTGTGTTTTCCAGCATTATGTCGCATAATAATGCCTCGTATAATCTAAATACATTATTATGTATTTCAGTAATGAACAACACAGAAATTTAAAGGAAGAAACCACAATGTTCAACTTACTGCACGAAAGGTATAACCTCCTGATAATTCAATAAAATGTAACCATATGCAGCCTCAATTTCTTCCTCTATTAACATTCTTCTTGTTGGACCTCCATATGTTCATTCAGGATATGTGAAAATGAACAAGTTACCATCAACATCAGTCGTTCCTCTCCCATCATCATTACAAGGAAATTTTCTTTCTCTTATGTGAACATGCGGCTCAAAATAATGTCAAAAAAAAATACTAACTTCCTCCACTGAATAAGCATTACATATCGATCCTTCAACTCTGACCTTGTTTTCACATTTTTTTAAGTGATGCAAATACCTATATTGGACAAAATGGTTATTACAATTTTGTAGTAAAAACATAATAATATGGTTATGGAAATAATGTTTCTTGACTTACCTCACAAATGGATACATCCATCGATATTGAAATGGTCCGGCTAGTTTTGCCTCGTATGCTAAATGCACAAATAGATGCTCCATACAGTTAAAGAAACTTAGAGGAAAAATCTCTTCTAACTTGCATAGAATTACTGGAATTTCCTTTTCGAGTTTCTCCATGTCCTCCAACTTGAATTCAGATGATGTTAAACTTTTGAAAAATATACTTAATTCTGTTATTACTTCCCAAACCTTATTTGGTAGCAACTCCTGAAATGCAATTGAAATAAGCCTTTGCATAAACACATGACAGTTATGACTTTTCATTCCAAATAGTTTGTACTTCCTCAGGTCTACACACATAGCCAAGTTTGAAACAAAGTGTAACATGCTTTCGGATATTTTCCGATGTGAAGATCTTTATGTAATTCATTCCTTCTACAAAAAAGTTGCAAATCAGCTCATGATTTTGCATTGTCTTTTATCCTCCCTTCAATATTTATAATAGTATTGACAAGTTGTCAAAAATATTTTTCTCAATATGCATAACATCTAGATTATGACGTATCAAATTCGTTTTCCAATATGGCAAATCCCAAAATATGCTTCGTTTTCTCCAACCAAAGTTTTGACTAATGCTTGTATTTACTTCATCGACTTCAAATTCTGTTACTTTCAGCGAGCCTAATTCCTCAATCTCTTGCAAAATCGCTTCACTAACTTTTATAGGAGGAGGAGGTGTTTTGACTGCCCTATTCTTAATGAACTTTTGTTTATTACGCCTAAATGGATGACCTGAAGGAAGAAATTTTCTGTGATTGTCAAACCAACATATTTTGCCCCCATTTGGAAGATAAAATGCATCAGAATCATTGCCACAATAAGGACAAGCCAATTTTCCAGCTATGCTCCATCCAGCTAACATGGCAAATGCTGAAAAATCACTAATGGTCCACATCAAAGCCGCCCTCAACACAAAATTCTATTTCAGAGAGACATTATATGTTTGAACACCATATTCTCACAAATGCTTCAATTTAGATATCAATGATTGTAAGAACACATCAATTTCATGCTTCGGATTTGTAGGCTCTGGCACAATCACTGTCAAGAACATATATGCCTCTTTCATACACATCCAAGGAGGCAAATTATAAGGAGTCACTATGATTGGCCATGGTGAATATTGCTGCCCGGATTGACCAAAATGTTGGAAACCATCCGTTGACAATCTCAACCTAACATTTCGACATTCAACTGCAAAATCAAGATGGGTGTCATTGAAATTCTTCCATGCCAGTACATCTGATGGATGACTCATTACTTCATCTTCCTGTTCGTTTTCAGCATGCCATCTCATATGAGATGCAGTAACATCAGAAGTATAAAGTCTTTGAAGTCTCGGAGTTAGCGGTAAATAATACATCCGCTTCCATGGTACTAATTTATATTTCATTGAATGCTTTCTAGGCTTAAACCTAGATTGACCACCAAATCTGCACTCTTTTAAATCCATATCATCCCCCCAATACAACATACATCCCAATTTGCAATAATCAATCTTTTCAACGGGCAAACCAAGACCCCTAATAAGTTTCTTCATATTGTAAAAACTATTAACCATTGTATGATTAGCAGGTAATGATTCATTGACCATTCTAGAATTTTATCAAAACTACGATCCAAAGTATGTCCTTTAGACTTTATGTTCAATATTCGAGTAATTGTAGACAATTGGGTCATTGTCTCACAATTTGGCTACAATTCTCGGTCAGCTGACTATAGTAAGTCAAAAAACTGCTTTGGTTGTAGGTTAGCTTCTTTTTCAGGATTTTCCCTATTTTACTCAAAGATATAACCGACCCCATCATAAACCATTCGCATATATGGATTTTTTATTTGTTCCATATAATTTGTTGTAAATTCAATCCCCTCTTCATACTCATTTAGGTTGACAGATGATTCTGGTTGATTACCCCTAGAGATGCTAGAAATGCTCGGTTCCCCATATGGTGTCTACTCAAAATAATTAGGGACAAACCCTTTTCTCATCAAATGCCCATTAACTTCATCAATAGTAAGGAAATATTTGTATTTACATTTTTTACATGGACATCTGATGCCCCATCCACAAATGCAGGTTGAGAACATGCATAGTGAATAAAAGCTTCCACTCCCTCAACAAATTTAGGATTAATGAAACCATCAGCATTTTTTCATCTATACATCCAAGATCCATCCTGAAAACACATTTCTGGACAACTGTTAATTTAAAACAGTGAATCCATAGTTAGTATTGGGTCATTGTCTCACAATAAATTTTAAAACATCTAAGATAAGACTTGTGAATGAAGATAACAAGTTTTCGTTGTGACCCCTAGACGCCTCATTTTTTTCACCGATAAGCCTCACAATTTCTATAGATCACAAGTTATGGGTTAAGATTTATGGGTTGAGATCTAAAACAATTGTAAACTTAACATCCAACATATATGTTTGTAATCATATATGTTTGAAGATAATTAATGTTAAAACTCCTATATTAAATATGTACTAGTCTCAAAATATGTACTAGTCTCAAATTTCATAAGTATTCATAACAATATAAATACTTATTTTAATAAATTGTCTTAACATATGCAATTTTAAAAAGATATACGTGTAATAATTTGCATATGAAAAGTAAAGAAATACCCAAACAAAGGTAACTTCAAGAAAACGTAGTAACAAACAAGATCACTAACCTCAACCAAATGGTAAAAAGATCTTCTTGAAGTATGTGAAGGAAGATGATGATGACAGACGTACAATGAGAAATATACAAACTGATACAAATGTCATTTTCCAATATGTGTCAAAAATCATTCTTCAAATCTGTAATTATAAGGATATGAATGTCACTTTAATACCTGCTAAAGCTTCTCTTCAATCTCCTTGAAAATATAAGTACTGCAAACAATTGATATCCTACAACCTATTTCCAAAAAAGCTCACATTTTATAAACCAAGATATATTAAAACAATTACCATGAAATATTATAATAATTCAAAGTCATGAGCTATACGAGAAGCCTATTGAAAATTTGGCAAAATTTTCCCTATAAAATGGGCATCTCCCTTTTCAAAAAAAGGTCATTTTTGCAATCAAATTACAATTCTATATTCACCAGTAACCACAACTCAATTTAGATCTCCAAACTATAAGTCATTACATTTATTAACCTTAATTAACTGATAACCTAAGAAATAAGAATTGATTAATTAAACAATTAAAAAAATAATACAACGAAATTAGTCAAGACAAATCAATAATGTTAGGACTTCATATTGAACCCCTTTAAAGCATTTAGTTTTCTAACTATTTTCATTGGATAGAAGAGATAAAGTTGATTTACTTAGTGCACAATTGTCAACTCTATAGACTTTTAAATTGCTGTTAGGCCTTTACATTAACATATATAAAGTGCACAATAGTATGCTTTTTAGTTTTCATCTCTTATGAGTCTAGTGCAAGTTATGTTTTGTAACTCTTTTCTAAAAAGAAATAGAGATCGTTGCTTGCTATGATCCCCCAATTAGAATTATATGTCTCCATAAGTAACTGAAATTCCTTTTTAAAATCTTAAATTAAAGGAATATGAATCTCATAATAAGAAGGTGCCTCAAATCTTGGACACGTTGTTGTAGCATCTATTACTTCTTCAATGTAAGGTGAATTTAAGACATTTAAAAGAAATATATGAATTATAAACTATCTATCCCAAGCTTTTTTACATCATAAGACAGCATCCTTATCAATCATAGGACTTTTTAAACTTAGATTAAAAAAAAGCAAGTATAGTTCTTAGAAGAAAATAAGAATTTATGTCAATAACAACTTTTCTTTTTTTTAAATATAATACTTGTTATGCTTCATCATCTTCAAAAGATACATTTTGTATCTATTTATTTTCTATTTTTATACTTATTTTAGAAAATGATTTCCAATCCTCTTACAAATATCAAATGGTGTTTTTTTTGTAAAAAGTAATGTTACCTTTAACATTAACAAATTGTTCTTTTATTCTATAAATTTATCTCCCTTTAAACATTCTAACGCATACATATAGTAATTTTAAATATTTCCATATGATGTTTAAGCCAAAAAAAAAATCCATGTTGGGTTATCTTATCACGAACACAATATTTTAAGTTCAAAGAATATTTTTTTATTCCTCATTCTCTATTGTAATATTAACCTAACAAATACGGGAAATTTTTTTATGACATAATTACCAAAATAGCCAAATAATTAAGCATTAAATTTAAAGATCAATGATTCTTATTATTCCCTTTTTCGTTTCAATAGTTAAAAATACTATTGAAGTTTATGTATATGATGTATATCCATTTATGTATATGCACAATAAGTAGAATTATATCACAAGTTTAAACACTGACAACTGGTAAGTTATAATTAAAAGATTTTAAAAGTAACTATTAATTAATCAATATATTATCACCATGAGGCTCATTGTTTAAAATCTTATAGATAGATATGTGCACTTTAAAAAACACAACAAACATTATCTGGTAGTTGGAAGTTTTGAGGAAAAAAATGTGAGACTATTTTGATATATTCAACATGGATAATAACATTGAATATAGTAAATATTAACAAACAACTTCATCTACAAAGATGAGTGGTTGCTTTTCGAATAATACTTTTGGCAGAAAAAAAGGTTCTACAAAAAAGATATTATCAATTCTCTAAGTTTTAGTTTTAGTTTTAGTCCAACTTTGTCATAGGTGTAAATTTTTGTGTGTAGTAGTAAGGGACAACTTAAATTGGAATTCTTAACCCCTTATATAATGTATAAGGCTATATATGATCAAAAATAGTAAAAAGACAATTTTAAACGATATGAAAGGTTATGCTATGAAGAATACCTAGGTTTGAATAACCATTGATGGTTAAATAACACTCCACTGTGAGCATCAATATTAGGCTATGGATATTTGAACTTTATCCATAAGATAGTTATATTTTGATGCACACTTTGAACTAATCAAAATAAAAAATTGTAACAATTAGAGTTTTGACAACCTATTTAGTTACTGTAAGAAATGATATTTATAAAAGGATGTGCTACTTTATTTGCCTAGTTCCATAAGAATTGGAGGCATAACATCACAAAGCTTTAAAACATATGCAAGATGATATCTTTTTAGCTACTCAAAAGTTAAATATCTCTAATAAAAATTTGATATGCAATTAAAGAGAAATGACACATCAACTGAAAAATTGGTCATCGTGTAAAATGCTTCAATTCAAACTCACTTTAGAAATGCTATCTAAAATCAAATTTACACAAAATTTCATTACTAAACTCTAAAATAATCTATTAGGTAAGTTATCTCATTCTACTTAGAAAGTTATCTTACCCGGTGTGAGCATCACATGCCCACGGTGCGGAAAAACAAAAATTTTTGTTCCGAGACCTTCCCGAAAGCCAGGATCCATGTGACTATATAACAAAGTCAAACCAAAACGACCAAAGGAGACCGTCTCTAACGGTATCCACGCAGAGATCGGAGAACCTAACCGGGACAAA
>JANIJH010000005.1:46923712-46944199 GCA_024520975.1 Erythroxylum areolatum
TTGTAATACCAGTGTTACCACTGGTTACTATCAATAATATACTAGTCTCTAGCTTATTAAGCTAGAGGTTCCTAACAATCTCCTACTGCAAACTCAATGTCCCTCCTATGCACATCAGCCTTGGCCTTCATATACTGCTGAATTGTCACCAAATGGTTCTTCAACTCTTCTATCATGGCATCCCTATCTTGCAGCATTCGTTCCACACTAACCACCATAGTTTTCTACGTTCCATATCTTAAAATTGGTGGTGGTTCTCTCCCATTAACTACCTTGAATGGGGAAGTCCCTAGGGAGGAGTGGAAAGAGTTATTATAGCAGTATTCCGCCCAATGCAACCATTTATACCATTGAAGAGGCTTATCTCTAGTAAAACAGTGAAGATAAGCCTCTATCGTCCTGTTAGTGACCTCGGTTTGACCATCCGACTGAGGGTGGTAGGTTGAACTTTGGTTTAGTTGAGTTCCCGCCAGCCTAAACAACTCCTCCCAGAATTTACTCAAGACCTTGTCCCTATCTGACACCAAAGATCTCGGAAGACCATGGAGTCGGACAATCTCTTTGGTGAAAAGCGCTGCTGCAAATCCTGCCATGTAAGGATGTTTTGAAGTAACAAGGTGGGCAAATTTGTTCAACCTGTCCACTACCACTAGGATGGTGTCGTAACCTATAGATTTCGGTAACCCTTCTACAAAATCAAGGAATAAATCCTCCCAAATTTGATTAGGAACTAGCAATGGTTGAAGTAGTCTTGTAGGGGTTAAAGCTGCATATTTCTGTTGTTGGCAAGTGGCACATTCGGCTACATACCTAGCTATTTGTTTTTTCATCCCTTACCAATAAATTTCTTTTGCCAAATTCTTGTAAGTTTTCAAGATTTCCCCATGACCTGCTAAATGAGACTCGTGTGCTTCCCTTAAAGAAGTGGAATATATTTAGAATTTCTACTAAGCACTAACCTTCCATCATACATTAATCTACCATGCACCAAGGAGAAGGGTTGCTTACTGGTGGCATCTTTGGAGATTTTAGTCTTCAAATGCTTCAACTGATAGTCCTCTTGTACCTCTTGCAAGATGTCATTTATGTTAACCCCTTGAGAAATTCCCATGAGTTGACAGTCTACTAAATCCCCCCTCCTTGATAAGGCATCAACAACCTTGTTACTCTTTCCATGTTTGTATTCAACCCTGAAATCATATTCCAGCAGCTTGGTAACCCACTTCTGTTGGTCCACCGCAATCAATCTCTACTCTGGTAAATATTTTGAGGCTCTGCTGGTCAGTTCTGATGATGAGCTGTTGCCCCAGCAAGTAGGGTCTCCACTTCTTAATCGAGAGGACTATTGCCATGAGTTCCCTTTCATAGACTGGTTTTCCATAGGCTCTAGGTAACAAGGATTGGCTGTAATATGCGATAGGCCTACCATTTTGCATCAACATTGCTCCTAAATTGATACTAGAGGTGTCAGTCTCCAAAATGAATGGTTGCTAAAAATTAGGTAGAGCCAAAACTGGTAATGAACACATAGCAGTCTTCAGTTGCTTGAATGCAATTTCAGCCTCGTCCGACTATTTGAACCCGTCCTTCTTCAATAATTGTGTCAACGGAGCAGTAATCTTCCCATAGTCTCTCACGAACCTCCTTTAATACCTTGTTAGCCCCAAATATCCTTGTAACTCCTTAACGCTTTTAGGCCTAGGCCAATCCCACATAGCTTGGATTTTGTTTGGATCTGCTGAGACCCCCTTCCCTGAGATAACATGTCCGAAGTATTCAAGCTCCAACTTAGCAAACAAACAATTCTTCATATTTGCATATAATTGATTCTCCCTCAATATCTCCAACACTTCTCTCAAATGATCTACATGGTCTTCTATGATCTTACTGTAAATCAATATATCATCAAAAAATACTAGCACAAACTTCCTCAAAATCTTTCTAAACACCCTATTCATTAAAGCTTGGAAGGTGGCAGGAGCATTAGTGAGCCCAAATGGCATCACTAGGAATTCATAGTGTCCATGGTGTGTTCTAAAAGCTGTTTTTTCCACATCTCTTTGGTTCATTATGATCTGGTGGTATCCAGACTTTAAATCCAGCTTAAAAAACACCTTAGATCTATATAATTCATTTATCATCGGTATAGGGAATTTATCTAACACTGTAGCCCCATTTAAAGCCCTATAATCCATACAAAACCTCCAACTGGTGTCTTTTTTCGCACAAACAAGAGAGGGCTTGAGTAAGGGCTGAAGCTAGGCTGAATTACTCCTGCTGCTAGCATCTCCTCCACTAGTCTCTCAATTTCTGCTTTTTGACATTGAGGATTCCTATAAGGTCTGACACTTATGGGTTCTACCTCTTCTTTTAAATGTATAGCATGATCTATATCTCTAGAGGGTGGCAGCCCCTTTGGCATGTTAAAGACTTCTTTGTAACTACCTAATAGAGACTGCACACCATCTGGTAATAAACCTGACTCCTTGCCTCCATTCTGCTCCAAAACACAAATATGTATCATGAACAAATTATCTTCTTCTTTAGTTTGCTTCATTAAGGTTTTTAAGCCTATCAATCCCCTGGTAAGGCTTGGATCCCCCCTCAATAATACCCAATTCCCATTTTCTCGGAATTTCATGGTAAGTAAGTTGTGCCCAATCAGTGACTACCTTTCCCAAAGTCTGTAACCATTTTACCCCCAGTATCAAGTCACATCCATTAAGGGTCATGGGCAAATATTCTTCGGTTATGGTGTATTGTTGCACCTCCAGTGGGACTTCCCTACAAACACCCTTGCCCTTCACAGTTACACCATTTCCCATGACTACCCTATACCCCCTGGTATTCTCTAATTTTAATCCCAATTGTTCCAATAACCTCACGAAAATGAAGTTATGTGAAGCACCCGAGTCTACCAAGCAGACCACCTCTAATTCCCCTATCTTCCCCCTCATCTTCATGGTTTTTGGCATAGTTAACTCTACTACAGAACTAACAGCCAATTTGGCGCTCTCTTCCCCCTCTTCCTCACTCTCAATCTCCACCTCCTCATCTAGCACTAAGAGGTCCTACAGTTGTTTATTCTTGCACCATTGCCCCGAAGCAAACTTTTCATCACACTTAAAGCACAATCTCCCATCCCTCTTGTCTTGCCATTCAGAAGCTGATAACCTCTTAAACCCATTATCCCTACCACTCTTCTCACTTCTGTCCCCACGAACCTCCCTTCTGTCTCACTTATCTTGCCCGTGCTACCCTATCTACTGTACTTATAATTCCTCAACTCCTTGTTCTTCTCCTCTATCCCCATAGCAGTTTCAATCATTTCAGTCAACCATTTGGGCTTAAGCAAATTTAATTTATACCGAATTCCCCTTAATAAAAGTACATTTCATCACCTCCAGTGTCAGATCTCTGCAGGAAGCAGCCAGGGTCAAAAATCATTTCCTATACTCGAGAACCGTACCCTCTTGTTTGATGGATAGGAACCTTTGACATAAATTGCCTTCGTGGAGTGGACGAAAATGCCTGAGTATCATATTCTTCAGCTCTTTCCAATCCGGCACTAGGCCAGTATCTTCAATGGTTCTGTACCACGACAATGCTTCCTCGTCAAAGCTCAATGCAGCCAACTCCACTTTCTCCTCTTCTGTGTACCTCTTGGCGGAAAAAAATCACTCTGCACGATTAATCTAGGTATCTGGGTCTTGTCCCTTGAAAATTGACATCTCAATCCTGCGTGGCTTGCAATCGTGCCTCCAATCTGGTGGTCGAGGTTCGTCATTTGGGTATCCCCTTCTCCAATGTTCCTCTCGGCCATTCATTTCTTCTCCCCGGTACCATCCTCTAGCTTCCGGCTCAATTTGTACCTCTTCGTTACATCGCTCATTCCTTCGTCCATGTTCTTCCTCTCACCTTCCTTCCCTTCTGACTTGCTCCCCTTCTAGATTCCCAATTTCCCAAGATTGTTCCCCAATTTCAATTTTAGAAACCGGGTCAAACCTGTTCCACAAATGGTGCCCTTCAAATCTCAATCGAACATTGGGATCAAACCCGGCCCATTTATCTTCTACTTTATCAGGACCCATTCCTTTCCATGCTAATGCATCCTCTCTGGTCTCATCTCTGCGACCTCTCATCATTTTGGGGTGACGAATCTGATTGAACCGAAAAAGTTGTAATAGCTTGCATTAGCTGATCAAACCGCCTACTGAACTCTTCCTTTAGCGCACTCTTCACCCCTTCAAGCTTTTGATTCATCTCCACCCTTAGAGAATCACACTCCGTTTGCAACCCCATTTTGATTTCTTCTACTTTCTTTTTCCATTACGTCGAGCCTGGTATCCTGTTTCTTACCCGCCATGCCCAGATCTTTTGCTCTGATACCAAATGACGGAACCTCCCAATATTCCTCTAATCGAACAACACACACAACCACAAACAATGGACTGAATATGTATGTATTTATTTCTTGATCACAATTGACTTGAAAATAACAAAGATAAGACACTAGAATTCGAGGTTCTAGCTCCTCCAGCCTTTTGGCTCAAATCACATAATACAAAATGCATGGTATCCCCCTCACACACCCCACACTGTTTTATTCCCTTAGCCAGCTAACTAACTCTTTTCCTCACTTTAGACAACTTTACCCCTTTCTTGAAACTTGTCAGAACTACCCCTTACTCTTACTTATCAGTAACAGCCCCCTACCCTTGGACCTTCTCCTTTGATAAGTAAATTTAATTTCTGGACTGAGTCGTAACAAGATGTTGATATATTACGGAAGCTTTCATATACCTTTAGAATCATGAAGCTAGATGAGAAAGGAGAACTTGTAGAGTATTCAATAGGAGTAACAAACATGTGGAAACCAAAGCTGAAAGAGGAGAAGCGGGTTTGGAAAATAAAAGAGAAGCTAAAGGGGAAGTAGATGAATGAGGGATGTCCAAGCCAAGAGAAGGGTATCTTAGTAAAAGGAGAAGCACCACGAAGTGCAGATTATCCAGAACATGAATTAGGAGGTCAATCAAGTGATAGGAAATGGGAAATAGGAAAAGAATCAGGAGGAGAAAAGTGACAGGGATTGTAGCACAGATAGTGGGGTATAATCAAGGGTCAGGAAATGGAAAATAGGTGATGAATTTGGAAGAGACTAATATGACAGTGAGTGAAACACAGTCAATTGAGGATAAGGGAGCAAGACAAGAAGAAGAGACAATCAACACTCCAGTGATGGAAAAGGGGGAAGCTTCTGGTAACAAGAGTGACAGAAGATCTATTTACCTGGGTTTGAATAGGAAGTGTAAAAGGAGAAGGTCAGGGAAAAAGAAAAAATGATTAAGGTAACAACATGGAATGTTAGGGTCTTAATAGCCTAAATAAACAACTTGCGGATAAGGATTTGAACAGTAAGTTAGATTTTGTTGGTTTATTAGAAACCAAAATAAAGAGGGAGCAATTGGAGAAGATTTTATGGTTCCTAGAAAAAGGATGGAGGTTAATGAGTAATCATTTCAATGGGAAAGTGATAATAGGTTTCAATCCTTAGAAAGTGGAAGTAGTGAAGCAACTTGAAAATGATTAGTTGATACATTATGATGTCTTGATTAAAGCTACTGGGACAAAGATTGCAATAACAGGGTTATATGCAGCAAGCTGGAGACAACTAGAAATACAATGAGTCTCCCATGGACAGTTATCAAAGACTATAACTGTACTCTCAAATTCAAAGAATAAAGGGGAGGGAGAAGTTGGAAACAAGTAGACTGTTGAGAACTTTAGGAAATGGTGGAGAGGACAGGTTTGGCTGGTCTGAAATGGTATGGTAATTCGTATACCTGGAACAATAAGCAATCAAAGGAATGGTTTTTGTTGAGAAAATTGGACAGATATATAGCTAATGATAAGTTGATAGCGAAATACCCGATAAGTAGTGCTATGTTCAATTATCCTAATGTATCATATCACAGTCTAATAGTAGTGGAATTGTTAACAGGTGACAGGAGGAGGAAGGCCCCATTTAGGATATTCAATCACTTGATGGACAATCTTGAATTCAGAAACATACTCAGAGAGGAGATGCAATGGGAGATTCCAAGCTCAAAGGGGTACCAACTTAGCATGAAGCTGAAAGCCTTGCAAAACAGACCAAAATTGTTCAACAGAGAAACAGTACAACTAGAATTAAAAGCTAGAGCTGATGCTTTGGAGGAGCTAAAGAAATGTCATAAGAGAATATTGGACAGACCATAAGATCTACAAATGAGAAAAGAGGAATCTACACTGGTGGAAAAGTACAACCAACTGCTGAAAAGCACGTACTTTTGATATGATAATTACATTTTAAAGGTCCCCTATATGAGGTAAAAGAGGTATAACCCTTGAAATTGGTGGTGAATCTAGAACTAAAGTAAAAATGTTAATTAGAAATAATCAATGGATATGGCCCTTCCATAATAGTAGAAGTGTCAGACTCATAATGGAAGAGTTGCTAAGATGCCAAATGGGAGAAGAAGATGAAATTCAGTGGCTAGCAGACAAATCAAGAAAGTTCAACACAAAAGCATGCAACGCATTTTTGCAGACTACACATAACACAAGGCAGGAGTGGATAGACTTAGTATGGGACAGTGACGTCAATCCAACTCATTCATTCATCTGATGGATGAGAACAATGGAGGGTTGCTTACAAGGGATAAAATCAAGTTTTCCATCAACTCATTGCAATGGGAGTTATATAATATTGAATTGGAAAATATGGAACATCTTATGATTAGATGCAGGTCTACCAGACAAGTTTGGGACCTAATGCAGATTATTCTCAACATGGACAAACCAATGGACTCTTGGAGTGAACCTATTGATTGATTGGGGAAGCTTAGAGTGCATATTACAGCAGATAAGCAATTAAGTTTAGCTGGGCAGCCTTGGTGTATTATGTTTGGAAAGAGCGAAATTCCAAAGTTTTTAAACAAGAAAGTAAAAGTTTCGAGATAGTTTTTCAGGACATTTTTTTTCCTTGCTGATTGGCCATGCTAGTGAGAGGAATAGCAACAAATCTAACAAGCAGTATAATGAGAAGATGGGAATTGGAGTATTACTGGTTTATGGGGTCTTATAAGTATCCCTTAGATATCAAGATGTAGATGATTACTAGGAACCACAACTCTATGTAATCTTGAACTTTTGTACTATTCTAGGTCTTTTGTACTCTAGACTATATATATATTTATTTAATGAAATCTTTTATTTTTCAGAAAAATAAATATGGAACAAGTTAAAGAGTAAAAATAAAAAATAAACAAACAAAAAAAAAGACAAGTACATAAATAAAACAAACAAGCCATTATAAGAACATATTTAGGCTAAATAAGAAAATGTTTAGGCTAATAATTAAGAGGCAAGTACTAAATATTAAATGTTTAAGCAAAATACAAGACATAAGACTAAGGAAAATGTTTAAAAGACTTATGAGAATGAGGTGGACCTTTCTATGTGAGATCCTTTATCCGTATCCTAGTACGCTAAAGTTTTCTATTAAGGGCTATATCCTCGGTAAATACAACATAAATTCATTATAAATAAGGGTTACAATTCAAACTTGAAACCACTTAATTACAAGGCTTTGGTAATAGTAAACTATTTAACTTAAATTGATGGGTAACTGATGGGTGGGGCTTGTTAAGTGGATTATATATTGTCTTAGTAAAGACAAAGGGTAAGAATAGGAGAAAAAGAACATGGGATGAATTAGTGGAAATAACTTAATTAATATGCCTTTTGACAACATGGAATGAATGAATCTGATTCGTATGGCCAACCAAATATTTTGGAATCAACTACTCCACGTTGAAAATCGCAAAGGAACTAGTAATGAAGTCAGTGCTGAAATGTATTCTTCTAATTCTAGGTGGGGATGGGGAATGGGGGATGGGGAGAAAATCTACCCTCTTTTTTTATATGTGCTATAAAGCAACTTTGTGCATAAGAGCTTGACATGTGAATTTGATCTTTTCATAGATGTTTGACAATATCAAAGAAACATTAACATATCAGAGTTGCATGTAAATTTGAGATGCTTATAGTCTTGCTAAATGTTTGCTTACTCTTGAACTTTATTTGAACTTTTTGAGAGTATTTTCCTTCATGGCTTGGGTTGATTAAGGGCTTGCATAATGATGGTTGATTTTTGGGGCTTCTATTGACAATATTCGAAAAGGATGCTTTTATGTTTTACTTCTCTAATTTGGTTTTTGCAAAACAATTTTATGAATACTATGTTCTTTTATGTCAAGATGGATGTTGTGATGAAGACTATCTTAAGGCCATATTGTTTAGGCAGTTTGGTTTATCTTATAAAGTTTATTGTTGTGCAATTGACTAAAAATTATCGATTTTTTTATTGGGATCACTAGCTGGAAAGTTGAATGAGAGAATGGCCATTACTATACGAAGAAATTGTTACTAGGATCCTACTAACAAACAATCTCTTTTGTAGAGCTACATCAATTCCATCTTTCTTGAATATGAAGATGTGGGCATGTGCATTTCACAAGCTGCAAACTCCATAGGCTTGGAAGAGATCCCTACGTATGAGGTTAATAGTGGAAAACAATGTGACTGGGTAAAGAAGACTCAGGTTGATTTCCTTTCTTATATTTTCTTCTAAGTGTAACTTGTTCTAATTTTGTGAGATTTATCAAATATTAGTCGATTTCAATCAATCATGTTCCTTTCATATTTCTTCTCAATATTCATGGTTGACTGTATTCGATAGATTTTAAAGTCTACATGTTGTCCTCATTTCTTTTGCATGATTAAGTTTAGGTACAATCTTGATTATAAAAGGGAGTATGTTGGAGCCCTCTTGTTTACTCTAGGACCATTGTTTTTTAGTCCGTCTTATGAAAATTGTTAGGGCAAGACATAAATTGAAAATAATGACTTGATTGTGCATCCAGACAGTATGACAATCTCTACGTCTTTGTTGAATTTTGCGCTTTCAGCTCTTTTGATTATTCTTCTTCCTCATGTTCTCTTTTCTTGCTGGGTTCTTCTTTCCAACATTCAAATTAGAGTCATTTCTCATATGGTTTGTCATTCTTCACCTTTTCACCACCTTTTACCCTTTGGGCATCCGCATGGTGTGCATGCAATTCAAACCTACAAGTCCTCTATTTTGTGGAAGGACTTCTCGTTCTACCTTCATACTCCTCTAGTCACCATAATCTCCCCTTTTGAGGTCGTTGCCTCCTTTACCCGCTGGTCATTACCCCTTCATTCTTGTCATGGAAGACACTTTGCAAAACTTCCCATTTTTAACATCGCTTCATCTCGCCCAATCTTCTTTACCCCCCACCTTACTGCTTGATTTAGGTACTTTTGCTCAACCTCCAACTTCAATAGAGTAGGATTTAGCCAACTCCATTAAAAAAAACTTGGGTTCAAGTTGCAAGAGACTTTAAACTTGAAGCTAAATTAGGCTATTGTCCTCCTAATGCTTCATAGGTATATCCCATTTAATTTGTGAGTCTTTTAAAATTTTTTTATCCACGATAATTCACATATTTCTTGAGCCATTGCGTGGAACTAAGATTCTCCACTTGATCTAGATACCACTGCTTGTTTTTTGCTTCTCCAAGTCACTAAGTTTCTTGCAGTCAAAGCATAATAGCTAGCTGTTAAGCGTCGATTTAAGAGTGAACTAGCATAATCTGCATCTATGTAGGCTTCTATAGTTAATTCAGCTCCACTTCTAAACATGATTCCTTTTTTGGAAGTAGCTTTTAGGTATCAAATTACTCTATATGCAGTCTGTAAATGAACTTTCTTAGGATCATGTATGGAATGATTTATCATACACACAACATATGCAATATCAGGATGTGTATGTGACAAGTAGATTAGTTTCCCAACCAGCTTTTGATACCTTCCTTTATCAACAACTTATCATCTCTTGCTTCATTCAGTTGATGATTCTTTTCGATTGGTGTATTAATGAGCTTACATCTCTAGTCATTCTGACAGTGATTGACCTAAGCCTAATTCTTGTTAATAGGCTCTATACTCTACCCATATTAAAAAGTCTAATATGGTATCAGAGCAGGTTTCATCTTGATTATTAATTTTTTGATTGTCTGTCTGGATGTTTAGTCCTAGCGGCCTGATCCTATTACCACTGTGTTTATTTCAAGTGAGAATTGGATGTCCAGTCCCAATTGCACTTGAGGGGGAGTGTTAGAATATCCCATATTGACTTAACATGGAAATGTTAAAGAGTTTATAAGTGGTAAGGGTTAACTGTCCAAATGACTAGTTCTAGTCATTTTGACAATGGTTAACCCAAGCCCAATTCTTGTTAATGGGCTCTAGATTCTACCCATATTAAAAATTCTAATATTGAACGAAAATGGGTAATAATATTATGATATATTGAATAGAAAGTATACAGCTATATATAGGCTATTACAAGTAGGAATTTAAATCTGGAAAGTTATCTAAAGCTATCTAATGTAATCCTTTAGTTCAAGGGATTTCAAACTTATTCTGTCTTAACTATTTACAACCTATCTATATTTCAATATAATCTATTTACAGTTGTTTAGTATCTTGACAGGAATATTAGTCATAATATTCCACCGACACTCCCCCTCAAGCTGGTGAATAGATATTGATCATTCCCAGCTTGCAACTAAGTTCTTCAAACGTAATGAAAGTTAATCCTTTTCTACCTATTGCCTCTTACAGTGCACTCTAGTGATGTATCTTTACAGTAGGTACTTGATGGAGAGCTAAAAGTCGAACTATCTAACTCTTTGAATGGTAATCCAATTTTTGCCTAAATAGATGTAAAGCATAAAATTTAGGTTATTGATTAGTCTCACATTCCAAGAGGTATTGATGGTTGCATTAGTGCTTGTAGTTATATATGGAAGTGTTATTTAGATTTTTTATTATGACCTAAAAAATGTATAATTTTGCAGTAACTTTTTGCTAGTGCTGGAATATTGGTACTAATTTTAAAATGTATACAGGAGGTATTTGATCCAATTGAAGTTACAAAAGGTCTTTGGATTATACCTGAGCGGAGATCTACCCCGGTATGGCCATCATCAATTTTTTACTTTGAAGGTTTTATTTTTATTTTTTGGTAAGTTTGAAGGTTTTATTTTTGAATTTTGGTAAGTAATGTAAATTGTGTTAAACAAACAACTTAGGTTTAAAAGACCAAGATAGCCTTAGAGACAACAGTACATATATCGACAATTACATCTTAAAATCTACAGAAATACATAATGTATTTGTCGATAAATCAGGAAAGTTAATATTTAGTAGTTAAAATCTCAGGATGCTAGCAACAATTCAGTGTCATTGGGAGGAAGTAGTGCGCTTGCACTAATTTCTATCTGAAAATTGTCTTCAAATTGCCATTCACAAATTAAATGGCGAGAGTTACCTTGAATGGTCCCAATCCATGTGTTTGGTGATCGACGGCAAAGGGAAGCTTGAATGGTCTCAAAGATGTTCTTCATATTCCCATCCTGTCATACAATCTCTTGTCTACGAGTAAAATCACTCTTGATTATGATTGTCGAATTATTTTTTGGTCTTCTTGTTGTGAATTTTAGGATTTAACCTTAGGGAGGATGATAGGCGATGCTATTATTGACCTATATGTTTTTCAAAAAGGACAGACCTTTGGAAGGCAAGTCATACATGTTTAATTCTATTTTCTCATAATAATGAAATTTGTTATGGCATTGTCCTCCCAATTTCAATATTTAAGTCATTTGTTTCCTAGGTTATTCATAAATAAAAATCCTTTCAATGTTTTAGTGTGAATCTTGTGAATTAGCAAAACATCATCATGCAGTTTTTCCACATCAACCATACAAAACTCCACAACCATTTCCCATTAGTGCAAGAATAAAAACTTGATCAGCTTTGGATAAAAGAATTAGATCATCTGCAAATCCTCAACGTTTTGCATCTAGAATGAATATGAAATGTTGAGTTCTTTCCACAATTCTACTAGGAGTCCTGTTGAACACCTCCTTTACCAAAGCAAAGAGATAGGGCGAGATTGGATCACCTTGGTGAATCCCTTTGCAACTCTTAAATGACTTACTAGGTTGTCCATTCACCAGGACTTTAAAGGAAGAAGTCCATTGTATAAATATATCAGGAAATTCCAAAGCATGTAAAGTGTTTAAAATGAAATTCCAACCCACACTATCAAAGAGGGTAAGCATTGGAGGAAGTAGTAAAGTTGCTCCTTTGTAACCATAAGGTCACAGGTTCAAGTCACAGAAACAATGTCTTTGTAAAATTACAAAGGGAAGGTTGCGTACATTATGACTCTCTCCAGACTCCTATAAAGCGAGGAGCCTTGTGCGCTGAGTACATTGACTTACTATCATAGGCTTTTTTTCGAGTCTACTTTTAGCAGGTAGTTCTTGCTACTCCTCTATTGGGCATAAGTTTTACCCAATTCTTGAAGTAGCAATATGTTATCCCGCATGATCCTACATAGAATATAAGCCCTTTATGACACATCAATGTATTTGTTGAGATCCAATTTCAATCTTTGAGCCACTATCTTTGCAATAATCTTATCCACAGTGTTGTAACAACATATAGGTTGATAATCGAAGAAAGAAGACAGCTCACCAATATTAGGAATGAGAGTTATGGTGTTGTTAATCTCAGACAGAAGCCTCCCTTTATTAAAGAATTCAAGAACAACATTGTTGACTAGATGTTTAGTGAGATTCCATGACTCGTAGAAGAAGTAGGGGTTAAAGTCGTCAGGTCCAGGAGCTTTGTGGGGATTGAGAGATCTTAAAGAATTCTTAATGTCTTGTATGGTGATAGGTTTGCTAAGAGAATCAACTTCCTATGGAGTAATTCTCTCTCTCATGATTTCTTTCATTAGTGTGCAGGAGGAATTAGCATTTATAGAAGTGTTCATTAACTTAAAGAAGTAGTCATGAGCACCTTGCAACAATGAGGATTGAGTATCTAGATTCTAATTATTGTGTTGTAGGGAAATAATCCTGTTGTTACTCTTCTTGGAAACCACAACTCTTTGAAAATAGGCAGTGTTTTTGTCACCAAATTTCATCCATTGCAATCTTGATCTTTGTCTCATAAGTGAGTATCAAATAAGAGAGCCTTAGCAAAATGCTACTTAGCTATCCTTTCTTTTAGTAGAAGAGATTCCAAAGAGGGATTCACTTGAAGCTCAATCTGGATATTTTCTGAAGCATCTCTAGCAGTCTTGAGAAGATGATGAGTGTTTCCTACATTAGACTAACAGAGGATCTTTAATTCCTACTTTAAAAGCCCAATTTTCTTACAATATATGTTGATGAGAACCCCTGATGTTAGTCTTCAAGGCATTCAAAATACATCCATCAAATTCTTGTAAATTAGTGAGGAAGTTATTGAATCTAAATGGGTACAAAGAGTTGCTAGCAGAAAAATGAGCCACAATGGAAACGTGATCTAAAAGACTATAATTTGTGAAGTAGGAGAAGCTGTTTGGGAAGGTAGAGAACCAAACATATTCCCCTGAACTGCTATCAAGCTTCTTTCTAATCAAATTAACTCCACCTTTTTGTTGCACCAAGTGTAAAAGCATCCACCAGACGGAATGTCAATAAGCTGAATATTAGCTAGGCATTGTCTAAGATCCAAGCATGGATTGTCAATTGAGCTAATACCATTTGCTTCATTTGTGCTCAGAAAAGCATGATTTTAACTCCACTCCTAGAGTTCTTTTCTTCCTATTGTATCTCTTTCTATTTATAGGTTTTTTTTCGAAAATTAAGGATTTCATTGATATAATATAATATACAATCTAGAGTACAAAAGGTCGAGGATAAACCAAAACTTCATAGAGTTGTGGCTCCTAGTAGTCATCTACATCTTGAGGTCTCAGGGGTACTTATGAGACTACATAAACTAGTATTAGTCCAAACTCCTCTTCATACTACTAGACAGATTTGCTGCTATTCCTCTTGCTAACATGGCCAATTTGCAATGTAGGAAAATTTCCTGAAAAACCATTTCAATGCTTCGACTTTGTTTAAAAATTCTGCAATTACGCTCCTTCCAAATATAGTACACCAAGGCTGCCCAACTTAATTGCTTTGAGATTAGTTGCATTATGCACTCTAAGTTTCCCCAACCAATCAATAGTTTCACTCTAAGAGTCCATTGATCTATCCATGTTGTGAATATTCTACATCCGACCCTAGACTTGCCTAGTATATCTGCATCTAATCATAAGATGTTTCATATTTTTCAGTTTCGTATTACATTACTCACAATGCAATGTATTAATGAAGAACTTGATCCTGTCCCTCGTAAGCAAGCCTCCATTGATTCCCATCTATAAGATAAATGAATGAGCTAGATGGATGTCACTGTCCCACACTAACTTGGTTCACTCCAACCTTGTGTTTTGCGTAATTTGGAAAAGTTTTTGCATGCTTTTGTGCTAAACTTCCTTGATTTATCTGCTAGCGATTGAATTTCATCGTGTTCTCCCTCTTGGCGTCTAGGCAACTCTTCCATTATGAGCCTGACACTTCTATTATTATGGAATGACCATTGTCATTGATTGTTTCTAATTATTACACTCACTTTAGTTTCTTGATTCACCACCAATCTCAAGGGTTGTAAATCTTTGTGGTGATAGGTTGAAATCCTGCTGATGTAACTTTGTCTAATATATGTGCTTGCTTGAAGTTTCACACTCCTCTCTAGTTATATCATTTGCAGTAGAAATAGGATCTTTATGGTCAGGCTAATCAGGAGCTCTCGCTATGGTCTTTGAATTACCAGCTTCATTATAACCTGCATTACATCAGTATTGATTAGTCCTATTACTTCTTGGTACTCAACAGGTTTGAAAACCTTTCCATTTGTTTTCCATGTTTTTGTAGAAGTAGGTTGTGGCTTCCATGCATAAGAGACCTTATAAGCAATGTAAATATTGTGTAACAGTGCACGTGCATGTTTGTGTTGTGTTGTTTAATGGTGTGAGCTTGCATTCATCACATTTTAAGCACACTTGACCTTCTACTTCTTGACAATATTTCGGCTATGGTCTGGTCGAGATCTAAACTTGTGATTACTGTCAAGAATTAAAAGCTTAGTGCTTACAGGATACTCAGGCAACAAACATATTTATAAATCCTGGATTTGCATTTGGAACTGGGGAGCACCCTACTACCAAGTTGTGTCTCATGTTTCTTAAAAGCGTGATAAAGGAAGGAGACACTTTCTTAGACTATGGCACTGGCTCTGGTATTCTTGCAATTACAGCACTTAAGGTAACAAACCTTTTGATTTAGTGGAAAGGCACCTCTCACATTTTGATGCATTCATTACATATTTAATATTTTATGTTGTAGAGCAACTAGCTCACTTCACCTCTTAAATGTTGAACAATTTCATTGCTGACTTCTTTGACCATTTCATGAATCTGACTTTTTAAATGTTTCTTATAATATCACATTCTCTATCACAACTCTCTGTTTTGATTGCCTAAGACATTAGGAAAGTGGTTATTGTGCTCATAATAAGGTATTTCTATCTCCTAAAAAGTAATTTAAAAATTTTAATAAATATGCAACAATTACATAATCATAATATTTAAAGATAGCAAGAAAGAGAGATTGCAAATCGGTTTTATTGCGGTTTGACTAACAAACCTTACTTATATCCACTCCCCAAGATTCACTTGGGATTCAAATATCTTTTTCTTTCAACTAATCATCGAAGTTCCATACAAGTCTTTTTTATGCCCTAGGTAAAAAAGAACTCTTATTATCTTCTTTGATAGTGAAGAAAAACTGATCTCCTTGAATCCTTTAATGTAGTAGAATCAACCTCTAAGTAAAGTTTGTAACTTGAATAATTCATATTTGTTCACTTTAATGCTCTAAGACTTAATGATGGGAATGAATGGGCCATTAAAACAAGCGCCCACAAGTCGATGTCTTCAGTTAAAAGCAAGAACTTCATTATTGTTTTTCAATGCAAATAATCATTTCCATAAAAAAATTTCGAATAATTCTTTAATCATCTTGGCTGGATGAAAATAATGATGCACCTAAGTATGTCATGATGATCTTTGCTAATTGGATTAAAATTCCAATTATTATGTGCTAAAAATAGCAATGTAATTCTACTATTTAAACAGTTGAACGTAATGAAAGAGGACAAGTAAGAAATTGAAAATTTGTGAAAGCCACAATCTTATTATCACACTTACATTAAACGTAAGACTACAATTAGGTTTATATACGTAAAACTATATGGTATATATATATTGGAAAAATACACTTATACCCTTAATTATACGTAATAACCATCTCTCCCTCTTAAGTTGGTGCAAAAATATTACATATGCCCAACTTGTAGACTATGGTATGAAAGGCTCGACTATTGAGTCCTTTTATGAAAACATCAGCTAGCTATCTTTTTGATGTTACATGGAACAAGCTTAAGATACCATCAGTTAACTTTTCTTTGATGAAATGTCGATCAATTTCGATGTGCTTCGTCAGTTATGTTGAATAGGATTCTGAGCAATACTGATTGCAACTTTGTTATCACGATACAAAGATAACCTATCTTCTTCAACCAACTTCGACTCTGCTAGCAACTTTTGTAGCCTTAAAAGTTCACAGACGTCTTGAGCCATAGCTCTGTATTCTGCTTCTGTACTTAATCTTGCAACCACACTGTTTCTTGCTTCTCCAAGTGACCAAGTTACCTCCCACAAGTGTGTAATAACCAGAAGTGGATCTTCTGTCATCTAGAGATCCAACTCAATCTGCATATGTAAAAGCTTCAATTCGAAGATGGCCATATTTAAAAAAAAAACGACCTTTTCCTTGGGCTGACTTTAAATATCGCAAAATGCGAAAGATAGCCTGCTGATGAAATTCTCTAAGATCATGCATAAATTGGCTCACCAAGCTAATTGCATAAGCAATATCTGGTCTGGAGTAAGAAAGATAGGTAAGCCTACCAACTAATCTTTTATATCTACCTTTATCAACTAATTCTTTAGTTCCTGCTTACAACTTATGATTGCTTTTAATGGGTGATTCTGCTGGTTTACATCCCAATATATTAGTTTCATCCAAAAGATCGATAATGTATTTCCTCTGAGAAATGAAGATTCCTTTTGTTGATCTCGCAACTTCAATTCCCAAGAAGTATTGTAACTTTCCAAGATCCTTGATCTCAAACTCTTGAGCCAAGAGTTTCTTTAGCCAAGTCATTTCTTCTTTATCATCTCCTGTCATCACCGTATTATAAACATAAACAATAAGAAGAGTGATCTTACCCTTGTAGTGTCTCATAAAGAGGGTATGATCAGTATTGCTCTGTTGATACCCAAAAGAGATCATGACTTTGCTTAATTTGTTAAACCAAGCTCTGGGAGATTGTTTCAACCCATACAAGGCTTTCTTCAGTATGCATGCCTTTCCTTGATTTCTCTCATTATCAAACCCAGGAGGAATCTCCATATAAACTTCTTCCAAATCTCCATGTAGGAATGCATTTTTCACATCAAATTGCTACAAATCCCAATCCAAGTTAGTTTCACATGATAGCAAGATTCTGATTGTGTTCATTTTTGCAATAGGTGCAAATGTCTCCTAATAATCAACTCCATAAGTCTAGGTGAATCCCTTTGCTACTAATCTGGCTTTGAATCTTTCAATCGAACCATCAACTTTGTGTTTTATTGTGAACACCCACTTGCAACCCACTAGCTTCTTGCTTGGAGAAGTAACTAGTTCCTAGGTTTCATTTTTAGCGAGAGCTTATTGTTCTACCATAGCTATCCCTCCAATCCTGTGGAATAGACATAAAAGAAACAAACAAGGCAAAGGCTTTATAGGAGGGAGACAAGAAATCATAAGAGACAAAGTTAGTAATTGAACTTTTTCTTTGAACAATGGGTAAATTTAAATCAGAATCAAATGATAACTCACCCGATGATTCTTGCAGGGTAGGAAGCATAATGGCTTCTTTAGACCTATTCTTCCTCGAGTATCTCAACAAATTAGGTCTATTTGAACGTCCAACAACATTCTCCCCTTGAGCATCATCAATTTTCTCATTTGCCTCCTGAGCATTAATCTCCTCATCCCCCCTTTGAACAAGATCATGAAGTACCATAGGCACCCCTTCACTACTCTCCCCCTGAAGACGTGACTGTATACTGCCAAAGTAAGGTTTAGACTCTCGAAAGGTAACATCCATATTGGTATAAAACTTCCTAGATAGGGGTTATAGCACTTATATCTCTTTTGGGTTGGAGAATACCCAATGAACACACATCTCAGGGCTCTCGGGTCTAATTTCCCAACATTCCTAGTATGGATAAAGCATACACACCCAAAAACCTTTGGTGGAACAGTATAGCCATGTTTCCTAGTTAAGATTTCTAAAGGAGTCCTTAATTGGAGAGTTTTGAGAGGCATTCTATTAATAAGATAGGCTGCCATTAGTATAGCATCCCCCCAGTATGGCTTTGGAACATTCATAGTAAACATAAGTACCATTTTTCATAGTAAACTTCCAACAAGTGTCTATTTTTCCATTCAGTTACCTCATTTTGGGCACTAGTATAAGGACAACTAGTTTGATGAACAATCCCATGACACTTGAAATAAGTACCAAACTTGCTATTCATGTACTCCGTCCCATTATTAGTTCACAAGACTTTTGTGTCAGCATCAAATTGGGTGTGAACCATGTTATGAAAAGATTGAAAGCAGGAGAAAACATCACTTTTTGCTTTAATCAAATACACCTAAGTCATTCTAGTGAAACAATCAATGAAAGTAACAAACCATCGATTTCCAGACAAAGAAATAGTTTGTGTAGGACCCCAAACATTAGAATGAATAAGTATAAAAGGAACAATGGCTGTAAGTGATAGATTTTAGTATGCTTAGCATACTCACAAGCATCGCAAGATAAAGAATCAAACCGAGTTCTAGAAAATAAACTAGGATATAGTTTTTATAAGACAAAAAAATGATGGATGCCCTAACTGCCTATGCTCTCTACCATTGCCAATCCTCCTTCCTATTTGAAGATCCTGAAAGATATAATAATTAGGAAAAAATTCAACTTTACAGTTCAGAACCTTGGTGATAGCACTAACAGACAAAAGATTGACAGGGAATAGAAAAACATGAAGAATAGAAGACAACTTAATATTAAGAGTAGAGAAAATAGAACCTATTCAAGAAATACGAGTTAAAGACTCATTAGCCACCTTGACACTATCTCTTTTTAAACAAGGAGACTAGTTAAGAAAGCCTTTAGAAATGCCTGTTGTATGTCTATTTGCACTAGAATCAATAATCCATGAATTAAGTTGACCAAAAGTGTTACTTGACGAAATTGGAGGTAGCATTGGAGGAAGAGTTGAGCTATGATAGGAGACGTATGAAATGATGAATTTCATCGGAAGAGAGATTGTCAACTAAAGCGAACTCCTTGGATGATTCGACTATTCCTAACATATTTGCTTGAGCCCTTGTAGGGTTGCTCATTTTCCCCCTCGGACCTTAGCAAGTCTCCCTTGCAACTTCCAGCAAGTCTCTTTTGTATGCCTTGCCTTTCCACATTAATCACAATGCAAATGGTCTTTATCAATCATGTCCTTGTCGACAGTGGTAGCACCTGCAACTTTGTGGATTTCCAACTAGCCAAGGAACTCAAACTCCAGTTAACCAAAGCCTCTCTAGCTACGGTAACTATGATTGATGGAAGAAGGATAACTATGCATGAAAAATGCAATCAATGTCACTGGAGTATGCAAGGTAACAAGTTTGTGCTCGACTTGAGAGTGTTTGAACTGGGGGGACTGTGACCTCATCTTAGGGGTAGATTGAATGAAGAATCACTCTCCAATCACCTTTGATTTTGATTAGAATAAGCTGAAGATAAAGGAGGGTAAGGAACTAGAGCTCAAAGGGCTTGGTGAGAAAACTACCCTTAAGCTTATTATTGCCAAGACCATCAATAAGCTAGTGCTTAATGGATGGAGGGGAGTTACCTCCAGAATTTTCCTAATCACCCTTAACCAACCAACAACCCTAAACTAGAAACAAAAAAACTAAACAGACACCCCTAGAGGTAAAACAATTGTTGAGTCCAATGTTGATGTCTTCCCAATACCAAAGGGTCTACAACCCCCTAGATCTCATGACCACTTCATACCTTTAAAGGCTGATAGGAACTAAACTTTAATCTAGCAAGTGCACTAGAATTATAGTATAAGAGTACATAAATTGTTCCCACGAGGATTGATCATGAATACTCAAAATCGCACCTTTAACTACTATTCAAGTTGCCGATTATGAAATTATTAACTTAAAATTAATAACTATACAAAAATACTTAAAGAAATAATTAATTCACTAAAAGCGTACC
>JANIJH010000005.1:46944299-46954914 GCA_024520975.1 Erythroxylum areolatum
ATTATGAAATTATTAACTTAAAATTAATAACTATACAAAAATACTTAAAGAAATAATTAATTCACTAAAAGCGTACCAAAGTTCAGCTTTCCCTTATCCCTTTTACCATGAAAAGCTCTAAACATATTTTCTTTACATGAATTTGTGTAGTTTCCTCTAGTAAAGTCAGTCATATTTCAAGTTCTAACTAATTATCTAGATCAATTTCTGACATCAAACACCCAGTGTTTAGGTCATTTAATCAATCAAAAACTATCTAGATGCATTAAAAATCAATGAAACTCATGTAATATCACCACCAAAAATATCCAAGAGTCAAACATTTTAGGTTATCTTAGAAATTCTAGTTGTGCTATATCAAGATCTAATAAAAGGTGCCAATTATTCTCTATGTACGTAAAATGTTAGAATTGTGTTATGGGTAAAATTAGAGTTTTCTCCCAATGAGAGTCTCCCGTTAATTGACCTCCATATCCGACAACCTTTGCCCACATTTATCCATTCCACCCTACATTTATGCCGAGCACCTTCGATTCGCAACACCCTCCTCTAGCTAACTTGGGAGCTATCCTCTCTTTTGTTGACAACTAACCCGGGACCATCTTCAAACGACACATTGTTCCCCACTTTTGACAACCTCAACTTTCCTCTAACCGACATTCACCATTCTTTTCAGGGCCGACCAGTTTTGACGCACAACCCACTCTCCCAACTAACCTGACAACATTGACCCACATTTTCTTCGATAACCTTTTCTCTGACAGCTCCTTCTTCTCCGACAGTTCCCTATTTCACTTTCACCCTGTTTCTCTGCCATCCACCTTTTCCTTCTATCTTTTTGCCTTGCCATCACCTTTCTCATTTCCCTGCTCTTTCGACCATCCTCAACAGTCCTCCTCACCCATTCGATAGACTGTCCTTGTAATTATGGCTTTGGCTGCTTACACAACCAACCTTCCTAATAATCCTGCTACTAAGGACCTTCCACTCCTAAATATCACTAACTTCCCACCTTTAGGGAAAGCACCAGTCAAGATTCAGCAGGGACTGGAGAAGGTGAAGCCCACATGGAGCTCGATAATTGGAGATTCTGGAAATCTAGGTTGACTTCGATTTGTGGAGACCGAAGGGAACAAACCAATCCAAGCACCAATTGAGGTGCTACAATAAGGTGCTTAGAAGTGGAGAGAGATTATATGCTTGGCAGCAATGTTTTGAAACCCGGACCGGACATCGAACCGGAGGTCTTACTCGTCATCGGTTCGACCGATTCGACCACCGGTCGAATCGGTGTGACATCATAATTACGCAATAATTATATTTAATTATATATAATATTAGTAATATTAAAAAATAGAAAAATATATCAAATAATATAAATAAATATAAATAAAAAATTCATTTGACCGGTTCAATATAAATAAATATAAATAAAAAACGTGATGTGTTTTAGAAAAAAAAGCAAAAAAATAAAAAAATTCATTGAACCGGTTCGGGCATCGGTGGACCGGTCAATTGATTGGTTCACACCGGTTCACACTGGTCCAATTAAATATTGGTTTTTAGGGGTCAACCGGATCGGATAGCCGACTGGTCACCGGTCGAACCGGCTGGTCCGGTCTGGGTTTCAAAACACAGCTTGGCAGGAACTGGAGAACACTAGCCATCTTATGAGTTTGCCATGGATGGTTTTGGGTGATTATAATTCTATTCTCAAGTTTGAAGAAGCAAGGAGTGGGATAAGTTAGGACCAAGTCGACTATCGAGAACTTCAGGAGGCGGTGGAGAGAACGGGTTTGGCTGATCTGAAATGGTATGTTAATTCTTATACTTGGATTAATAAGCAATCGGGGGATTTCTGAAAAACTTGGACTGATGTGTGGTTAATGACAAGTGGATAGAGACTTACCTAACAAGCAGCGCTTTGTTTGATGATCCAATTGTATCAGATCATAGTCCAATAGCAGTGGGACTGCTGACAGGCGATAGGAAGAGGAAGACTCCATTTAGGATCTTCAACCACTTGATGAGCAATCCTGACTTCAGAAACATACTCATCGAGGAAATGCAGGGGACCATTCTTGGATCAAAAAGATATCAGAGCCTTGCAGAACTGACTGAAATTGCTTAGCAGGAAAAAAGTCCAACCAAACATGAAAGCTCAAACTGATGCTCTGGGGTAGCTAAAGCAATGCCAGAAGAGAATATTGGATAGACTAGAAGATTTGCAACTAAGAACACAGGAAGCTGCACTGGTGGAATAATATAATCAACTGTTGAATAGTACCAATATTCTATTAAGGCAGAAACCTCGAATGCTATGGTTGAAGGAGGCTGAGCGATGTATTAAGTATTTTATGAGCTCAATTTCAGCTAGGAGGAATTAGAACTCTATCTGAATGCTGGAAGATGACATGGGGCAGATCCATGAGGACATCGAAAGTAAGAAGAGGGCTACCTTAGAGTACTTTACTCGGCAATTTGGGACTGTAATGCCAGTAAGAGCTATACCCGCAGAGGTTCTAGCAGAGCTTAAACAACTTGATGAAGACGACAAGGTGGCGTTGGTAAGAGAAATAACAAGGGAAGAAATCAATAATGCAATTTTTTCAATGAACCTCGACAAAGCCCCAAGATTGAATGGTTGTAATGGGACATTCTTTCAAAAATATTGAGATATTATAGGAGAAGAAGTGGTAACAGAAGTGGATGAGTTCTGTAAGAGAGGAACAATCCTCAAGGAATGGAATAAAACGTTTATCTGCCTTATCCCCAAACAGAGGAATGCAAGAAAGATGGAACAATTCAAGCCCATAGCTTGCTGTAATTTTCTTTATAAAACCATCACGAAGATCCTAGCAAATAGACTGAGAGCTAGCTTGAACAGCCCTGAACAGAATGCTTTCATCAAGGGGAGATCAGTGGGAACAAATATCCTACTATGCCATGAACTATTAGAGGGCTATCACTCTGAGAGAAGAATGAGGAATTACACCATAAAGATGGACCTTGCAAAGGCCTATGACTCAATCAACTGGAGCTTTCTTTTTACTATATTGGAGGCAGTCGGCTATCCTCCCCTATTTAGAAAATGGGTTGAGGAATGTGTAACCATTGCTTCTATGGCAATATTGGTGGACGGGGAACCTACAAACCTAATCAAAGCAAGGACGGGCTTGAGGCAAGGGGATCCTTCATCCCCTTACCTGTTTGTCTTATACATGGAGGTTTTGTCAACTCTCCTTGTGAATACCATACAGCAGCACCTAGAGTTCCAATTCCATGGCAGATGTAAAGTATGAAGCTCACACACCTAGCTTTTGCAGATGACCTTCTATTGTTTTGCAAGGCTGAGAAAAACTCAATCGATATAATCATGCAAGCAATGAAGGAATTCTAAGCGATTTCAGGTTTAAGAAGCAACCCTCTGAAGAGTTGTTTCTACTTATCTTGCAACTCAACTAGAGAGGTAGCTTCTACAGCTATTGAGACGGGCTTAACACAAGGGCGTCTACCCTTCAAATACTTAGGGGTACCAATTTCTCAAAGAAGAATCAGTGTGGTGGATTGCAAACCTTTGTTGAACTTAATTTAGGGTAGAATCAACTAATGGAGCAATCGGTTCCTTAGTTATAGAGGCAAGCTCTAGCTAATTCAGACAATACTGAGCAATCTTACCCCTTATTGGATCAACCATTTATCCATTCCCAAAAGTATCCTTAAGGAAATTAACAGGAGACTTAGGAACTTCTTGTGGAACAGCTCAGACCAAGGCAGAAATAAAGCTAAGATCAGTTGGGACAAAATTTGCAGACCTAAGCAATAGGGAGGATTGGGCATCCATTTTGTAAGGATGATACATAGGGTGAGTAGGGGGTGGAATTTGTGGTGGTTGTGCTAAAAAAAGGATGATTTATGGGTGAAATGGATACACAATGTATTCATAAAGTATAAGATACAATATCTGGATCCTACAGTCAAGATAGGATATGTCAAGCACTCTCAAGGAAGTTCTAGAGATTAGACAATGAAGGCAAAATCAAGTGTTCGACAGGATTGGGAATGGAGAAAGCACGTTTTTTTGGTATGATAGTTGGCAATGTAAAGGCCCCTATATAAGGTGGAGGAGGTACAGGCCTTGAAATTGACGGTGAATTCAGCAACTAAAGTAAGTATGCTTAGTCGAAATAATCAGTGGATATGGCCCTTCCATAATAGTAGAAGTGCCAGCCTCATCATGGAAGAGTTGCCTCGATGTCAGGAAGGAGAGCAGGATGAAATTTAGTGGCTAGCAGATAACTCAAGGAAGTTCAACACAAAAGCCTGCAAAATACTGTTACAGGCTATACAGAGCACAAGGTAGGAGTGGGCAGCCTTAATATGGGACAGTGATCTTAATCCAGCTCACTCATTCATCTTATGGATGGGAATCAATGGAGGGTTGCTTACAAGGGATAAGATTAAGTTCTACATTAGCAATTTGAACTGTGAGTTATGTAATACTGAACTGGAAAGTTTGGAACACCTTATTTAGGTATACCAGACAAGTCTAGGGTTGGATGCAGATTAGTCTAAACGTGGCCTGACCAATGGATTCTTGGGATGAAACTATTGCTTGGCTGGGGAAACTTAGAGTGCATAATGCGGCTGATCTCAAAGCCATTAGGTTAAGTTGGACAGCCTTAGTGTACTTTATGTGGAAAGAACGTAATTGCAGAGTATTCAAACAAGAAAGTAGAAGCAGTGAGATGGTTTTTCAGATCATTTTCCTTCACTGCAGATTGGCCATGTTAGCCAGAGAAATAGTTGCAAATCTGACGAGTAGCATGAAGAGCAGATGGGGATTGGGATAATACTGGTCTAAGTGGTCTCACAAGTTTCCCTTTGATTTCAAGATGTAGACGATTACTAGGAACCGCAAATCTTTGTAATCTAGATATTTTGGATTATACTATTTTTTTGTCCTCTAGATAGTATATATATTTTTATAATGAAATCTATTAATTTAAAAAAAAAAAAGATCTAATAATCAATTCATCTAAGAATTTCATACATGTATCAATTAAAGGTCCATGTTTCAGGTTACTTTAATGAACGACATGCATAAAAATCAAAGAAGAAATAAAAACAAAATAAAGCACAAATTCATGTATTGAAAGATAACAATTAAACAATCCAATCATGGTAGAATAAGGTTCAATTCAGCCTCCCTTTGGCACTAAAAACAAATTAAGCTAACATGTTTGTAAACAAAAACACAACTGGTAATAAATTCAGACAAAACATAATAGAAATAATATAAAGCAAAAACCCGTCGCTAGGTTAATCCCCTCCTCCCAACCTTCTCTCTTGAGTGCAGGTTATTCTCTCTAATATGTGGCAACCCCTTTTTATACTACAAAATTCTTAGCATCCTTGTCCTATTCTGATTGGAAGATTTTTTTCTTGATTTAGAAGACTTTTGTATGCCTATTTTGAAGTCCTTATGCGTATAGAATTAGTATTTGACCATATCTCTTCAATCCTTCCTTTTTTAGCTCCAAAATTCCTATATTTCAGCAAGACTTCTGCAAAATAAAATAGAAAAAATTAAGCAACAAATTGTAAGTCTAAATTAACAAAATAGGGCACACATTTGTGTTAGAATAGAGAAAACATACTAAATATTATTGCAAAATTTTTAAGCATCAAACTACCCCCAAACTTAGAGTTTGTTCGCCCTCGAGCAAACAAAAGAATTACAAAATGGATAAACTTCTTCCAAATTCTTAGAAATTGCATTAGTAATATAACCCAAAGACTTTACAAGATATTGCAACAATTTTTTTGTATGAACAAAAACCATATCTTCTTCTCATCCTCCTGATCATGTTCAACCATTCAAGCTACTACTCAGTTTCTTGGATAGTGTTATGCAAACCAACTAGATGCAACGCAAATTGCCAATCTAATTCCATAGGTTTGCTTTTTGCACCAATCTCCACTATTGTTGATTCAAGACCATCTCAAAGATCATTAGGACTTAAAAAAGCTTGTACTGTTAAGATCAAGGGTAAATGCTTGAAACAAAGGAAGGAATGGAGAATTCAAATCGAGAAAACACATTTTTTGTCACTTTACAATACCAACGCTTTCATTCCTACGCTCAATAATGACTACCTCACCCCTTCGCTTGTCAACCCTCCCACTCTTTATGATTCCATGCTTATTTCTCCTCTTAGACTTAATTTTTGATCCATGTTTCACTCTTTTTACTCAACATTCACTCAAAAGTTGTTTAAGATTTTTACTTAGAACTAGGGTTTTTTTTTTTCCAAATCTTTTCCTTTTTTTCCTTTTTTCTTTTCTTTTCTTTCCTTTTGAATTCTTTTCTTTATTTTTCGAAATTCTAGTAAAGACAACAAATTCCATTAAAAAATGTATAGTGAGTTGCTCAACTCCCCAAAATGTGGTTGTAATTGCATTTTCCACCCCCAAACTTAGGCCTTTATATAGATTTTTGGGTGAGAAAAATGTCATGCTCTCCTCACTAACCTAAACCCCTCAAACTACCTCTACCCTTATGCTCCCTCTCATAGCTCAGAATGCTTTTACATGACCGAATTAGTTCTCATACAGGTGAAGTTATAAATATTCGGATTCAAGGTTAGGATAACTATAGGTTATGAAAGAATAACCAAAACGCTCACAACTACCAATAATGGCTCAATGGGGATACTAGTGATGATATTTAATATGGGGTAGGCTAGAAAGGCTCAAACGGCCAAACATGGCCTAAATCACTACTACATATACCCCTTTAGCACATGAAAACTGTGGAGAGAACAATGAAAATTTTCTTATGGACAGGAAATGAAAGCAAGTCCGGGTTTTTAGGGATAATTTCCATAAGAGTCACTAATAAAGCACTTCTAGCTAAAAGATTCTAGAAGCGTTTCATTGACAAAGAGTTTCTATGGGTCAAATAGATGCACACTCACTTTCTCAAAGGGAAAAGCTTATATATTGTCAAGACTAATGTGAATACTTCATAGACCTTGAAACAAACCCTAGCTTTGAGGGACCAAATTCAAGATAGTATTAAGACTAGGATCCGGAATGGCAAACAAATGGGTTTTGATTCGACAATTGGCATGACTTTGGACTCCTTCACAAGTTTCCTGAATACAAACATTTGTGGTTAATAATTCCATGGAAAGCAAAGGTTGAAATAATCATAGATGGGAATAGATGGTACTGGTCTGGTCATCACTGTGGAGGCTTCTCCTCAATCATGAACAACATGCCTAGTCAAAATTGTAATTACATCACGAAGAGCTCCTATAGTTTCGACCAAACATAGCTAAGATAACAACAATTTAGGTAGAGACATATTCAGGTACAGAAATCAACTTGCCCCTGATTTGGCAAGAAAATAATGTGCCTAATGCCTCATTGATTCTATGGCTTTTAGTCCAAAGGAAGCTCTGGACTAAGGATAGGATTTATAAAGATCCTTCCACTTATTCCACCTGCATAATTTGGAACAAGGAAAAGGAAACATCTGACAGTCTCTACTTCATGACTATACTTACATCCAATGCAAACTGATTCTTGCACTATGTAACGTGCGCTGTGATATATGCAATTGGGATAATATAGTTGTTTGGGGAATCAAAAAGGTGTCAAGGAAACTGATTGGCAAGCCTTTAGACTGACTTAACCAAAAAGTAGAACAGGAGTTCAGCCACGAGACAATCAATTGGATACGAAAAACTTCTTGGCAAATGTTTTGGCTCACAGAATGAGCCTAAACCTCAAACAACTGGAGAATATGTTCACCATCAATGGAAATCAAACATGCAGACATGGAGAATGTTGCCCTCAGGGAAAGCAATCGATTCCACTTTACTCGGAGAGTCTGCCCATAGTCTAAAGGTCATAGCCTAGTTATGGAGACGGATGAGCTAGGTTTCAGCTAATATTACAACCTTAATGCTTAAACTCTACTAGCTAATCACCCAAAGGGCCTTTGAGCTTCGGGTATTAGATCATTCTGCCTTGTGTCAATAGCAATGTTTTGAAAATATAGAGCTTTCTTTTTAAAATCAAAGCCTTATTTTACCAAGTCACATGCATTAATATTTAAGATGATATGTTCATGCATGCAAAGCCCTTAAAAACATTAGAATGACCAAATTAAGGTTACAAGAATGATTATATTGATTCTTACAATTGAAATCTTGGTCCAATTGAATTGATGTTCAGAATAATTTGAAACTCGTGAATTGTCTCCATTCCTGTTGTTTTTATAAGTCACTTGATGCTCGACTTTATAACATATCTTTTGGCTCAATTAATTAATATGCGTAAATAATTTGAATTTTCTTTCTTTTAATCATAAAAAACAAAATATTATTGTCATCATCAAACCATAAATTAGAACCTTCTCTATTTGTACATATTACAAAACATTTTACTGAATATATATGCTTTATGCGGCTAATAAATTTATAAAACTTTATACTTGGCTGCACAAGCTTGGTGCTGCTCTGGCAGTTGGGCTAGACATAGATCCCCAAGCAATCACATCTGCACGCCATAATGCTGCTTTGAATGGTATTGGACCTGAGAAGTTGAAAGTACTCCTAGTTCGCGGTAAAACTACCTCTACAGTGATTGATGAAGGGACAGATGAAGTTCAGAAAGAGCGTACCTGCAGGTCAGCAGTGACTTCTGAGACAGGAAAACATGATGTTGTTATCGCCAACATTCTCTTAAATCCTCTGCTGGAGTTTGCGGATCATATTGTTTCTTATGCCAAGCCTGGGGCAGTAGTTGGCATTTCTGGAATTATATCTGAGCAGGTGCTTTCTAACGTAGTTGTTTTTATATCTTAGTTGGATATGTACGCTTATGCCTAATTCAGTTTGACAATGTCTGCGGTACAGGTTCCATTTATTATCGATCGTTATTCGGTGCTCTTGGGGGACATATCTGTATCGGAGATGGATGATTGGGCCTTTGTAAGTGGAAGAAAGAAAAGGTAATCTCGATGGAAGCTGCAGGAGATCTTTGTCATCGTGAAAGTCACGAGCAAAGGCAGAATGTGCTGATCCAAGGATTGAAGATTGTTGGTCCTTTCACTTGTGAAGCATGTACGGTGCTTATCAGGATTATATATATACGTATATGTATGAAAGAAGGGTTCTTACTTTCATCAACATGACTGCAGTTCATCCAGCTTGAGAAGGGTGCAAATGCTATTAGTACTCTTGTTTGCTAGCCTTCAACTATCCTGCTAGTTGGCAATTATCCAACTTGTAGCAGAAAGAGGAGAGCTCTTGATGCATGACAATTTTCCCACCGGAAGAAAATTTATCACAAGGATTTTAGCATTAACCTCGTTTTCAGTTTCAAGGGTTGCTTTCGAAGTGAAGCATCTCTCACGTAACTATGTTCATTCTTGATAATTTCCTGGCATTTGCTGGATTAAATACAAAAGATGATAATTTCCCGGCATTCATTTGCTAAACTCGATTTCATTGTATGTTCATTTCGATTTTTAACTAATTACGATTGGGTTTCCTACTGTCTACAAGGCTGCTATTTTTTTTCATCGCATGGCTCACAAATAAAGATTGTTTCAAATATTTGTTTCCTTCCAAGTAATGGTCATCGAATTGGGAGGTAGCCTGCTGATCGCCAAATGTTCATTTTTCCTGCTTAAGAACAGCTCCAACTGCTAGTAACAAATGGTTAATCTGACGTAAACCTATTCAAACCAGAAAGACACCAATGGGCTACTAAGACTTACTTTCAGGATATAACAAGTGCTTAAAAAATCCCCACTAAAGTCTAACGAATGCCTCATTCTGCATCATTTCAACTAATCAAGAATATCCAGATCTCCTGTTTACATCAAAGCAAGATCTTGTACATAATGCGTCAGGTTATTAAGTCAATATACCTACAACATTTAAACTAAATTTGAAGAGATAAAAATAAGGCCAATCCTTAAGTAACTTGCACAAAGTTATTGTTTCTCTGTTCTTCTGCAGAAGCATTTGCTTTCCAAGGCATAAAATTAAAAAAACGAGGGCATTGCTATCCGTTCGTGCAATGCCAAATGTGGGTTCACCACACTAAGATATCAACGTTTGAGCTGCCTCCTAGCCAAAGCTGGGGTCTTTTTAGGGATGTAGACTTTGTAGCTCACCTGGCCCAAAGGATAAAGAAATATGATACCATTGCTTTCAGCATGTACGGGTAAGTATGAACCTAATTATTTTAGTACACAAAGATCATTTTAAAGTACTTACCTGGACCATCTCCCCACCCCGCATCACAGTCATTGTCTTCTTTTCTAACTGTGATACTCCCTTGCCTTCATCTTGCAATCTATTCATGCTAGTATCTGCTGCTGCAGGAGCTGTATGAGATGTCCAATTGGAAGAAGAACCAACTATGGTAGTATCATTGTTACCACTTGTTTGGCTCACATTATGTTCTGCTTGCGCAGCACCCTTGTAAGTATATGTGTTCCCAGTAGCTGAATTTGTCTGATTGGTTTCCTGCAAAGCACATGCTGCTTCCATCATATTGGTTGTGGCATTTGAAAATGGTTGGCTCATTA
>JANIJH010000005.1:47021771-47032445 GCA_024520975.1 Erythroxylum areolatum
GGATGATTTTCCTGAGAGGAAATCAAGATTGTTTGTATGAGATTGAGTAAAATGAAAATGATGAAAAAGAAAAATTTAACCGAATTGGATTGGTTAGAACAAGATAGTCTAATGGGTTTCCAACACAGCGTTTCTTCAAAGTACACGTTTTCGGATGTTGGAAAATTGTTCAGTTCGATTGAGCCATTCGATTTACTCTTGATTCCTTCGATTTTTGATCCGATTTGATTTCATGAATTTTGTTTTGGTTTGTTTCCACCCCCTTGAGTAAGTATAAGTCCACTTACGTTTTAGTACTTGTTTTCGAATTATGATTCTGAGGTTGGGCTCCAGTTTCGAAAGTCGGGTCCCAACATCTGTGGTATCAAAGCAAGATGAGATTTTCAAGGAACCATGCTCGAGATATGATCATGATCTTGTGTTTGATGATGTTTTGCAAGGCAAGGTTGGGTTCCTGAAACGGGATCCAACATGTAGTAAAGAGAAAGTTAGAAATGCATATAAGAGAGGATTTTATTTATGAATGAGATAAAGAAAAAGATGATGAATCAAATGAGAAGAATTGATGCACTTAATATGGTAGTTAACTCATTGCAAAATGAGGCAGCCTCGGAAGAGGTAAATTTTAGAAAATTGGAGTAAAATTTGTGTTAGTATGTTTGATAATGAGAGGAGGAAAGTGTGGGGTGCGATAGTGGCCTAACAAAAATAGATTTCTGTCACGATCGTGTGGGGATACCCCAATCATGGGTAGGAACAAAGATAGAAATATTGTCTAGAATCAATTAGAATTCAAGTATCATTAGCGAACATTATTAATTGGTGAATTGACATAAATACATCTCTAGATAAGATGTAATGATTTTGATGGTATATATAACAAGGTATTAGAGTAAATGAATTTGCTTAGTACCTTACTGAGCCTTATTATAAAGGATGTTCTGATCATATAAGTTATGACATAAATTGATCTTATTGAGATATTATGAAAAGTTGAAATTTATCTTCTTAAGGTACTAAGAATGACTCATAAGTAATCATGGGAAATAGTTGATTGATAACGATTTCATGAGTAGTATCGAGGATAGTATCAAGAAATCTCCTTCCAAAGAAGAATTTCACTAAGATAGGTTCAGCAAACCAGATGATTCAGTTTAAGAATGATTAATGAAGGAACAAATCAGAAATGAGTAGTAAATGAGTCAAAAGTGAATATTGGAGTCATATCTCTAATGGAGACTCAAGCATAAGAGGTAGAAAATGCTGCTGAGAGTGTATACATTTTGTTTGATGTAAAGTATCCAACTATGTGATTGGATTATTGAATTTGAGTTGACATTAGTATAAGAGATATAAACCAGGTTTGATGAATGTGTTACTAACATAGGAAATTAAGATTTCTAATAAATTGAAATGTATGGAGAAATTAGTATGAATGAATAGACATTAGAATGAATTAATGTGAAATCACAGGAAATCGAATGAATTGAAAAAAAAATCATCCGAGAAAGGGAGTTAATTAGGAAACTGAAAATAACACGAGAAAATATTACATTATTTGAGGAATTAGATGCTTAAAGAATTACGAGAACTAATCATAAGCACAAGGAGTTTTGGGTTATATCTGTTAGAGTTAAGAATGCCTCAATAGTAGTATGGCATTGAAGATTAAAGTGATCCAAGCAAAATTGTATCAATTAGTGACTATGATTATATATGGTATTATATCTGTTAGAGTTAACAATGCCTCAATATTAGTATGGCATTGAAGATTAAAGTGATCCAAGCAAAATTGTATCAATTAGTGACTATGATTATATATGGTATTTTAAATGTACTCGAATAGTAAAGAGAACATTTTGAATACTCGAGGAAAAAATGTGTAAATCGTATGAGTGATGATTGTATAAATAATTTTTGAGGAACTATAACCCCAATGTTAATTATGCCATTTGGATTTGGAGATTTTGCAATATATACAATAGAGTTTCCCATTAGAGATTAAGATGGAATCTGTTGTAACATTATAAAGTGATTTTGTGTACATAGGGACAATTAAAGCCTCATGAGCTAAATTTTGATATATGATTTAGAACCTGGTGTAATAGTGATTGTTTTGAAAGCTTGGAGACATTATTGTATAGAAACATTTTGGATATATATATATATATACATATGAATATATAGATCAGTAAAGATTGAGGTAATTATTGAGTTTGAAAAGATTGAAAGGAATGTGCAAATGAGTATTTCCTAATAAAACTAGTGTTGCAATCTAATGCATGGAATAGAAAATTCAACAGCAGAGTATCACAAATTTGGATATTGAGGTTATCAAATCTAGTACGATAAAAAGTGTAGAACGTTAAGCTGATAAGGGGCAAAGAAAGTATTATTAGTTATTGAAATTTAAAATCAGTTTTGCATAAAAGGATTAGCAAAACCCAAATTGAGGATTTATAAATTGTGAATCTTATCAAGGAAATTAAAAATGAATATGAATTTTTGAGCTTGAATCGGAAGAATGATATTTTGTGATTGAAATAAGGAGTATGTGTACCCGTTAAAGAAGATTAAGTAAAGAGATTGTTAGAGAAGCGCAATAACAACCTATGATATACATCCTTAGGAATACATCGAAAGGGCATTTGATGGCTAAGAAAGTAGAACCAAGTGATTACATGTATAAGTTAGTAACAGGCTTAACTATTGGAGATATGCTTAAAGCTTATATTTTGGAGTTCATAGGAACATGAGCTCAATGTATAGTTCTAAGTGACTTTAAACATAACAATCATTATCATAATGATATTATTAGAATATTGTATGAGGCGTTATACGACAAAGAAGTCTTTTACCCTTACATTGAAATAAAGCGGGCCAAAAAAATGATTGAAGACCAGAATTGATTCGAGATATTGAAAAGGGTGAAATGAATTTATAATAGAAATTAAGTAGCTCATAAAAGGCGAATGAATTTGGTGGGAAAAAATTGAAGTTATGAAATGTAGTCAGATAAACTTAAGAGTTAAGTGTATTAACATCGATGAGAAGTGAAAAAGACGAATTGTCTCTGAGAGTATCACTTTGCCAAGGAGTGCTCACATTGAGTACAAGATGTGCTCAGATTAGGAAGAAGGATAGATTAAGACCGATATGAATTGGTCTGTATGAATTTATTATGAGTTAGTGTTACTGATAAAAGGATGTCTCAAATCCATAATGTGTGATATGTGAGTATGTTAAGAAATATTAATAATGCTAAGAAATATTAATATGATCTGACAAAGATGTATTGTCGACATATGAAAATAGTGAGTAATTTGAGATATATATTGAGGAAATAGTTAAGCAAGAAAATGAATAAATAAGTGATTGACATACCGAGTGATTCCATTGACTATAGTCAAGTGGACGAAAATATTTTAGTGATGACAGTTAAATGGAAAACAGAGGAGCACATGAGGAAATAATACACTTGCCTTCTTTATCAATTAGATAAGAATTTTGAGGACAAAATTTATTAAGGAGGGGAGAAATGTAACATCCTGTTCCCAGATTGAGGGTTAGAACCCTAAAATATGGTACCTGAAAGATTAATGAGAGATTAGAAATGCATAGCCATGCTCATGCATAATATGTTATACACATACACATGAATAGTGAAAATTTTGCACATGAAACTAGTCGTACATGCATTCATGAATAATCCCAGGTATAATTGGTTATAAATGTGGTTATATGAGAATTTTGAATTTATAGTATTAAAAAAATCGATGTGGAGAATATATGTATTGATTTAGAAAATTTTAGTGAATTTTGGGGAAAATTTTCGAAAATATTGATTATTATTGAACTAGGAAAAATGCCACTTGAAAAGTAAATTGATGAATGGATATAGAAATAAAAGTTTAATAATAATAAAGAAATTTCATTGGTGACTTTAGAAATTTTGAGAAAATGTCATTGGAAGATTAGGGTTAATTGGAGCAAAATTTGGAGTTTGATTAAACTAGTTAAGTGAGAACCTAGTTAAAGCCTTAGGAATTGGACAAATGGGCATGTGACAAATGTCACTTGCCAAGCTAATTTTTAAAGCTATGTTTCTTTTAACCTTGAAAGATAAAGAGACTGTTTGTCTTGTCTTAAAAATATCTTCTTCGTAGCTTTCTTCTTCACATTTTTCCTTACACAGAGTCTTTCATCAAACTCCTTCCGAGATTTAACCTTGTTCTTCCTTATCCCACACCATCTTTCACTTTGCTATTTGTTTCTTTTACTCTAAGAAAAACTAGAACTTGGTCAGCTTACACAGTGAATACGTGATTTTTGCATGGAGTTAGGGCTTGAAGATAGTTGAAGCTTTTGGTCTTTTCAACAAGTAAGTAGTGAATAAATTTTTTTAGAGTTGTGGATTTATGAAATAAATTGGTGAATTACTGTTAGTTGCATGGATTATGGCATTTACGTATATATGTTCATGAACACTGTGGATGAGATGAAAAATTTGGTTATAGTGTTAATTTAGTTTGTGGTGGATTGTTAATGATCAGGTGATGTGGAAATGGTTTTTGGAGTTGAAATAGCAATGAAATGATGCATGGGATTAGTGTAGAAAATTAGATATGAAAAGGTGATATGTGCTTTGTTATTCACTGTGCATGTTTATATATATATGAGTGTATACGAGAGTTGATGAAAGCTTTAGAGATGATCAAGGAAATGGTTTTTAAGTTGAAGAGCAATTGTAAAATGATGGTTTGAGATGGGAATGAGTGAAAAAAATGAAGGTTGAGAGGAAAATATGGAATATGACAAAAGTTGAAAATGTAGTGAATGGTGTATGGCAGAGCATGGAGAGTTCACTCACTGATTTTTGTTGTTTTGGTGTTTTCGATGGAACTTAGTTGAATTTGCATTTTTAGAGGTAGTGTGAATTTTTAGTGGATGAGTGATTGAAATGGAGTAAAAAGGCTAGTATTAATAAACTAAAGGGTTGGATGTTTGTGAATGAGAATCTGGAAATTCTGGGAATGAATAGTGAAAGAGTTAAAAATTTGATCTGAAACTTCCATGAGTTTTCTGTACTTATCTAGAGAGTTTTTGATAAAGTTGTCTTCATGAAAGTTTTAGATATTTCTTTAAGATTTTCATTTATATAAAGTTTGTAACTTTTTGTGTTTTGAATCGAAAGTTATGGAGTGTGAAAGTTGAGTTTATGGGTTCTATCGTAGTTTGGAACAGTCTGTAGTGCTTTTAGCATAACTAGCAGAATATCGAACCAAATTGCATGAAATTTGTTTCATTTGGAATTTAAGATATAAAGGAATAATTTTTTAGAAGAAAGTTTGGCCTAAATCCTTCGTTATTGTTGAAATGATTTGGTAAAAGTGACCAAAATTCTGATTTAGGAAGGGCTGGGGAAAAAAAATGGAAGAGAGGAAGAAGGATTCGCAGGTCCACTGGAGTGTCGCGGTTGTGCATCTACACGATTGCGACTTTGCAGGACCACCCAGGATGTCGCGGTCCTTCATGTCCACAATCGCGACCTCGCAGGACTATCTGGAGTGTCGCGATCGTGCATGTATACTATCTTGATTTTGCATGACACGATCGCGACTTTCCTGTTTATCCAAGGGAGGTTTTTTTAACATACTTTGATCTTTTTGTCATAACTCCTTCTCTAGACCTCCAAATGACTTGATTCTTGAACCAATGGATTCCTAACACATTGTTATATCCCTCCATAATATTTTGTAGCATTCTGAATTTAATTGAGAAAGATTGATCAAATCAAAGAGTGGAATCTGTTGGAACAGTGAAATAGGATTTTCTTCCAGAACATACTTCAGTGTTTTGATTATATTTGTAACTGTAGGATTCCAAATGAGATGATTTTTAATTTGGAGTAAATTATAGATATAGGCCTACAAATTGTCTCAAGAAGTCAAATTTTGACTCATTCCCTAAGATATTGAATTTCTGGATGGAAGTTGCATATAGTACGTTTTTTTTGAATGTGAACAACCAGATAATGTTTGAGGTATATCTTCCAAATTACTAAACCAAATTGAGTGATTTTAGTGTCAATAAAAACATAAGACATATACAAACATATGTCTAGAGGATAGTATGACAAATTACATCAGTTTTGCTTTCTAATTGAATGTGAATAGTGGACTCGAAAGTGTGTCTTGGGAAAAATTTGAAAGTAAATCAATGAGAAATGAATTGTGATCTTAACGGTTTTAGTGAGGTATAAACCTAAGTATAAATTATACTTAAATGAGTTTTGATACGAGAATGATTTTGTGATGAAATTGATGGAATGATACCTAGGATTTTCATGAACATGCATTGTACATAATTCATTTCATACATATGCATTATTGAACAATTATAATTGTGCATATTATGATATATGTGTACGTTGTTTGATATAGAGGAGCAACTGGAACTTCAACCTCTAAACGTTGCCAGAACTTGCAGGCATTAGCTTTAGGAGCAACTTGTGAGTAACCTAGATGGTTTCTCTTAATTATTGTTTGCTTAAATGCTGTTATGAATAATAAATGAATGTGATTAATTGTGTTAGTTTCCAGACAGGAGGTCCGATGAATATGATGTATAAATGAAATATTGAAGTGCTCATCGAATGTGAATTGGATAGAATAAGTGTTTTCTTGATTTAAGTGTTGAATGCCAGACTAAGGTCCGATGACAATGTGAATGAGATGTGATAGTGAATATGATTATGTGACATTGAACACTTTCAATTGATTGAATAAATGTGATGTATTTCATTACATGAATGCATGATCAGATAATGGGAGTTGTGACTAGAGTAGCCACCGATCATAGCTTAAAGCTCAAAGTGTGAAAAGAGTCTCGAGCTGAGAAAGTGGTTAAAAGTCTCAGGCTTTAACGTTTAATGAGCCCAATATGGGACAATTATCAATGAGCCCTATATGGGACAGTTATCAATGAGCCCTATATGGGACAGTTATCAATGAGCCCAATATCTAATGGATATGAGAAAGTTAGGCACTTGGTCACAACAATGTAATAATTAAAAAAGTATCACATGAGCGTTTCATATGCATTTTGTTAAGTATGTCTGCTGGATTGAAATGCCAAATTTGCCTATGCTTAAGTGAAAATGTGATACTGATGTAAAGTGTAATTTTTGGGAAATATTTGTTATGTGGAATGATGTGTTGCATGAATTGAGTGAACCATCGATGATGGTTACCTCATTGAGTTCGCAAAACTCACCCAAAATTTGCAATTTTTTTTAGGATCAGAAGAATACCCCATTAGGCAACGGGAGTACACCTGCTGTATGCAAGCGAGAGATAAAGGTTGGGATCAACTCGCGTTTGCATTGTATTTCTTTATTTTTGTACTGAATTGTATTTTCTGTAAATTTTGTATTAAGAAATGTATTTTGAAATTATTATATAATGTGTATGCGAATGTAATCATGTTATATTGAATTTATAATTATGAGTGTCTTGTTTCTGGAATGGGCCCTAGTGATTAACGAAATTATGATGATTTGAAAAATGTTTATGGAATAAAGAGGGCCTTATTTGATGATTGATTTTTGCATATTATGTTTGTAGTTTAAAAAAAATATACTGAGTTTTGACTGTTTGAGTGCTCTAGCATGCCATCCTTGTGGGGCACGGTCTCGAATATCTCTCAAGATGTTAGGCATGTGTCTTGCGGGAGTGGGGTGCTACAAAAATAATTCCACTTGATAATGATGCAATTTCGTCATGTTTTGTGCATTTCACCTTGACCTTCCCCAAGGTACAAAAGTTTCATCCATATTTAGAATGGCAATATCATGGTTCTCATAAAATGAGGATGTTTCATCAAATAAGGACTGCCACCCATCATCCCTCATCATTCGTAGTTGTTGTTTGGAAACTTTAATTAAAGAAATTGCATTGATAATGTCTTGATCCTTTCTTTGCAATGCTTGAGATAATTCATTTGTGATGCCCAAGATTTTTTTTCATCAAATGCAAGCCAAACGCAAATTTATAAGATTGGATAAAATCAAGCAAATCATATACTTCTCCTTTTTGCTCTGAAGTTGTGCCTTCTTCCACAATGATCTTTAGAACATCAACTATGAAGTCAAACATCATGATTAAGCTTGATAATGATCCATAATGTGTGCCCCAACGTGTGTCACCTGGTCTTTAAAGAGAAGTTTCTTGATGTAAATCTTTACCACTTGAAAGTTCACCATTTTTTAGCCCTTCAACAATCTTACTAAATTGCTTCTCACGAAGAAGATCTTTTCTTTTACAAGAACCTCCAACTATATTTGATAAGTTTGAGACTGTGATAAACAACAAAGCAACAAGTACATGATACTTGGCCACTGCTATAAGTGCTAATTGCAATTGGTAAGAGAAATAATGAATATAATGAGCTAAATTATTTTCTTTTAAAATCAAAGTCTTCAAACCATTAATTTCTCCTTGCATATTGCTAGCTCCATCGTAGCCTTGCCCACGTAAAGATGATATATTCAATCCATGTTTTGAAAACAATTCATCTATTGTAAACTTTAGTGATAAAGAGGTGGTATCACCAATATGAATAGTACCAATAAATCGCTTAAGCACATATCCTTTTGCATTCATATAATGTAAAACAATAGTCAATTGTTCTTTGATTGAGATATCATGAGACTTATCAATAAGGATAGAAAATAACCCACCTTGAAGATCATTAATAGTGGCATTGGAGGTTTCAATTGCAGCAGCTTTGACAATATCCTTTTGTATATTAGGAGCAATGACTTTGAGATTTGTAGGCATTGTTTAAAACAACATTGTTGATAGCTTCATTATGGTCAGTCAAGAATTGTAAAGGTTGAAGAAAATTACCATTATTACTAGAAGTCTCTGATTCATCACGACTACGAAAAGCCAATCCTTGACGTAAAAGGAATCGAACATAATCCGCTGATGTAGTGAGTTGGGTACGATAGTCCTTTTGAGCATGGTTGGATTGATTATCATAAGCAACTTGAATATGTAGTTTCTAATTCATCAAATCTTGACATTTCTTCCAAGCTATATTATGAGAGCTATTAGGACCTCCTACATAAATATGAAATCTGTCTTTTTTCTTCCAATTATTAAATCTATCGGTAACAAAAGTGTCACCACTTGCTTGACTTCCAATATCTAGCCTAAAAAGATAGCAACATAAGCAAAAAGCTGCATCTTTTGTAATAGTATAATCTAACCAATTGGCGTATTCTTTAAACGAAGATGGAATAAATATACGATAAATATTTTCAAGTTTTCTTTGTAAAAAATCATGCTCAAAAGGCTGACATGGACCCTTTTGCAAATAAGCTCTTCGTATTCTATCACCGTCATTAGGATGATAATCTGAATTTTTTTCCGCAATCCTGGATCAGACTGAAGATCATCTAAATTGACTTTTAAATGAGGACGCTTTAAAGGTTTGGGGCTAGAATCCTTATTTGTAAGAGGCCTTTTGAGAAATTTGTCCATAACTGAAATCAAAGTTAAGTAATTAGGGACCAATTAAATTCAAAATAAATAAAAAAATTATCTATTCACAAAAAATAACTAATTAAAAATATTTAAAAAACACTTTACACATATGCAAATTTATGAAATACACAAATAAAAAGTAAAATTTTCATATATACTACGATTGGACTTTGATATGGAAAAGGATGTACTATACTACTTGGAAACTTTAAACCAATCATCTATTAGCAATAATAATCTATCTTTGTAATTTTATCATCATTAAAAAGGGATGTCATTTTGTTTTGTCATTTCCACTGAGTCGTCCATTGTTTAAACCTTTAATGATCATGTCTCCTTCACTTTCTAAAGGGATAGATGTAACGAATTTTCATTGTGATAGGCTTGAGTTTACCAAATACATCTGTACGTCTTTTCTCCACTTATCAATACGAGAACTTCTACCATTTTCAATTTAATTCATAAGGGTATCTAGGGTACTTCTTTTATCCCTATTATCACTAGTGCTAGATGGTTTATACTGTTTTTGTTCATTTTTATGACTTTATATGCTACAATTTTTCGTCTATAAGTTTGTATTTTCTAATAGTTTCATCCTTACCTTGTCAGTTGTCAACCTTCAATTTGCTATCTGTTACAGCTTTTTACTTCTGAAAAGACCAAGACTAATGGATCACTTTGTTCAACTCTCCCTGATATTTTCTTCTCTCTGTGTAAAAGTTTTAATGCGAAATCTTATCTTGCATCTTCACTAAAAGTCTAAAAGAATGCAAAGATTAAAACTGTACCAACTCTATTACAACTTACAAGAAGCCATCTTTAAATTATACGTACTACACATTCTTCCAAAAAAAAAAGAAGTGAGAATTTACCTATCAGCAGTAGAACGGGGTGGGGCCTGTGGCTTGTGGGGGAACCCTTTCCACAATTACATTCAATATAGATTATTGTTTTTCGCTTTAGGTGTGGTGATCCTTGTGGAGTTAGGGGAAGAAGCAACCAAAAAGACAAAAAGTAGTGTGATGAAGAAGCTAAAAGGGTAGAAAAAAATTAGAATAAAAAAATTCTATTAAGCATGTAGTTTTTATCTCTCTATTTGTAGGCTTTCATTTAAAAAAGTCAT
>JANIJH010000005.1:47032545-47045882 GCA_024520975.1 Erythroxylum areolatum
TGTAAATGGCATTGTATGATGGGAAAGGGCTTATGCCCTATTTGATTATTGACTTCCGCATGTGTGTCTGTGAAAAAAATTTTATACCAAATTTTGATTGATTGAGTGCTTTAGCACACCACCCTCGCGGGGCTCGGACTCGGATATCACCATCGATGTCTGGTTCAGGTCTTGCGAGAGTGGGGTGCTATAGATAAGCTCCGCAAGTATGGGACTATCGGCTTTAATGAGACTACTAATCCTGAAGAGGTTAAGGAATGGTTGAGAAGGCAAAGAGAGTCCTAGTTCAAATAAAGTTCACTGATGAGGAGAAACTAGATTATGCAGTTAGCTTGCTACAAGGGGACGCACTCCATTAGTGGGAATCAATGCCTCATAGCTAGGTTAAACTGCTAGTATTAACATAGAGAAAATTTCTAGAAGTTTTTAGGAAGAAGTATTTCTCGAGAGTCTATATCTAGGAGAAGACTAGAGAATTCTTGAATCTCACACAGAGAGACATGAATGTGAGTGAATATGGGCTGAAATTCACCCAGCTTTCATGTTATACAACCAATATTGTTGCGAATAAGGAGGACAAGTTCCGTAAGTTTGAGGGAGGACTTCACTTGGGGATCAAGGAGAAAGTGTTGATCCACAACTTCTGTAACTACCAGCTGTTAGTAGATGCTGCACTCCAAGCTGAGAAATTAGAGGACATAAAGTCTGAGGTAAATAGGAAGAGGAAGAATCGAGAACAATCTTCCAAGAAGGGAATTAGTGCCCCAATGTTTGAGAGGAGTATGAGGAGCTTCCACACACAGAGTGAAGTAGGAAGTAGTGGCTCTGTTAAGAATAAGCAAGGGCAGCTTCAATGCAAGTCTCAACTGTGAGAGACAATAGAGGGATAGAGAGGAGTAGGTATACGAACCCCCAATGTAAATATTGTGGGAAGTTTCACAGAGGAGAGTGCTTCAAGTTACTTGGAGTATGTTTTCGATGTAGAGAGAAGGGACACATGGTCAAGGATTGTCCCCAAACACCAAAGTAAAAGGGATCTCAGTTACAAGCCCCGAAGAGAGCTGAAACAGTAAGAACCAGGCGAACCACTGAGGTGGGAAGTTTTGGAGCAGCAAGGAAGGTTATTCCTCCAAGAAGGTCAAGGGGTCAAGCATAGGCAAGGGTATATGCCATGACCATAGATGAAGCTGCAGTTCTACTTGAAGTTGTTACGGGTATGGCTCAGTTATTTAATTTTGAAGTATATTTATTGATTGATTATGGTTCCACACATTCTTTTATTTTTGCAAGCATGACATTACATGGTGTTGATTTGGTGCCACTGGATAGTTCGTTGATTGTTATTACTCCTTTAGGGAGGAAGTTGATAATAAGTCAAGCATATAGAGATTGTAAACTTTTTATTGATGGTGTTAGACTGGTAGTGGGCTTACTGTCTTTATATTTAAAGGGCCTAGATGTTATACATAGAGTGGATACCATGGAAATATCATGCAAAGTTAGATTGTAGCATCAAAGAGGTAAAATTTGATCTTGGTAAGGGTGAGAAGGTGATTTTAGAGGAGACAGAAAAACATCATCACCGAGAATTAGTTCGGCTTTACTAGTTGACAGGATGATGAGTAAAAGGTGTGAAGTTTTCTTGGCACACGTTGTGGACACTGATGCAAATGAAGGAAAGTTAGAAGATTTTTCGATTGTTAGAGAATTTTCAGACGTGTTTCCAAAAGACTTACTTGGTTTGCTACTAGTGAGGGAAACTAAGTTTGCCATCAATTTAATTCCAGGTACCACACCTATCTTTGTACCGCAGTATAAAATGGCTCCAGTTGAATTAAAGGAGTTGAGGAACAATTGGAAGAACTGTTAGAGAAGGGGTGTATAAGGCCAAGTTTGTCGCTATGAGGAGCATCAGTTCTATTTGTTAAAAAGAAGGATGGAATATGGCGCGTGTGCATTGACTATAGGAGACTCAACAAGGTGACCATTAAAACCAAGGATCCTCTGCTGCAAATCGATGATCTGTTTGATCAGCTGTAGGGAGCAAGAGTCTTTTCCAAAATTGATCTCAGGTCAGGCTATCATCAGCATAGAATCAAGGAATCTGATGTAAACAAGACAACCTTTAGGACACGTTATGGGCATTATGAGTTCCTAATCATGCCATTCGAATCGGCCAATGCTCCAGCTATGTTTATGGATCTTATGTTGGGCACCGATTCCAGAACCCAACTTTTGCTTTGATACCACAACTATTAGGCATCGGTTCCGGAACCCAACTCTTGCTCTAATACCATAACTGTTGGACCCCACTTCCGGAGTCCAACATTCGGAGTCATAAAATGTGAGAACGTCTACTTGTCCTTGTTACCATGTATGGTTATTCCAATTAACCCTCATTAGTCATCCTCGGTTCATTTTCATTCTTTGATACCGTAAGTGTCAGGCCCTATTTTTCAAATCATTCTTATACTGAAGCAAATATTTTATGCTTAACTTTGACCCAGATATTGAACATCTTAGAGGCTGAATTAGAATTTGACCTCTTCATATAATTTGTAAACCTACGTCTCTAGTTTACTTCACATCGGAAATCATCTCAGTTGCAACCCTACAAATCCAGATATATTCAAAATGCCAAAGCATGTTTAGTAAAATAACACCAATTCATACTATTTTAACAGATTCCTTTACTTTCCTTTAATCAAAGCCTTTTTCCAATCAATTCGGAATGTTAACAATTTTTATGGAGAGATAGCACAATGTGTGTTAGGATCTATTCCTTCAAGAATCACTTCATTTGGAGATTGAATAACAAAGATTGGTTGAAGGAAATCAAACAAGGTTCCATCCTCAATCATATTGAACCTATTTTGGGACAAAAGACATAACTTGCTCTAGGGATATCAGATCAAAGTCATTCTTGAAGGGTTCGAATAGTACACAGAAGATATCTTGCAATTAGCATAACTTTCTCTAGAGACATCGGATTAAGGTGTTCTTTGGGCAGTTTGAAAGAGAACTTTAAGATCTACAACTTTCATAAAGACTTCGAAGACAAATTCGATCATCTATAGGGTTAAAAATGTGACCAGACGATAGGATCAGATGAACAGTGTACCAGACAATATGACGACGTCATCACTAGACGATATGATGTCACCAGACGAAACGTCCTCACCAGATGATACATCCTCACCAGACGAAGCATCCTCATTAGATGAAACGTCTTCACCAGATGACATGTCATCACCAGACGATACGCCCTCACTAGACGATACGTCCTCATCAGACGATGTGTTATCACCAGATGACACGTCATTATTAGACGATACGTCATCACTAGACGATACATTCTATACTCCTGAGCATCTCCACTTATAAGGACCATAACTTTTGACTTTGATATCCAAAAATACTACATGCCGTTGGAAAGCTAGAAAGCTAAGCTACAACTTTAGTATCCAAATAAGCGATGGATTCTTGAATTTAAGGTGACATTAAATATAAAAGATACAAATCAGATTTGATGAATGGGTTACCAACATAGGAAATCGAATGAATTGAGAAAATCATTCGATAAAGGGGTTTAATTGTGAAACTAAAAATAACATGAGAAAATATTACCTTATTTGAGGAATTAGATACTTAAAGAATTACGAGAACAAATCATGGGCATGAAGAGTCTTAGGTTATATCTGTTGGAGTTAACAATGCCTCCGACAATATTATGATATTGAAGGTTAAAGTGATTCGAGCAAAATTATACTAGTTAGTGACTATGATCATAGATGGCATTTTGAGTGTGTTCGGAAAGTAAAAAGAACATTTTGAATACTAAAAAAAAAGTGTAAACCGTATGAGTGATAATTGTATAAAAAATATTTGAGGGACTATAACCTAATGTTAATTATGCCACTTGGATCTGGAGATTTCATAGTATAAACAATAGAGTTTCCCATTAGAGATTAAGATACAATATGTTGCAATATTATAAAGTGATATTGCGTACATAGGGACAATTATAGCCTTATGAGCTAAATTTTGATAAATGATTTGAAACTTGCTACAATAGTAATTGATTTGAAAGATTAGAGGCATTATTTGTACAGAAACATCTTGGATATATAAGTGAATATACAGATCAGTAAAGATTGAGGTAATTATTGAGTTTGAAAAGATTGAAAGGATTGTGCAAATGAGTATTTCCTAATAAAGCTAGTGTTGCAATCTAATGCATTGAATGGAAAATTCAATAGGAAATTTGGATATTGACGTTATCAAATCTAGTGCGATAAAGAGTGTAGAATGTTGAGCTGATAAGGGGCAAAGGAAGCATTATTAGTTATTCAAATTTAAAATCAGTTTTACAAAAAAAAAAAAACAGATTAGCAAAACCTAAATTGAGGATTTAGAAATTGTGAATCTTATCAAGGAAATTGAAAATGAATATGAATTTTTGAGTTTGTAATGAAAGAATTATATTTTGTGATTGAAATAAGAAATATGTGTACCCGATAAAGATGATTGAGTAAAGAGATTGTTAGAGAAGCACGTAACAACCTATGATATGCATCCTTAGGAATACATCGAAAGGGCATTTGATGGCTAAGAATGTGGAACCAAATGATTACATGTATAAGTTGGTAATAGTTTTAGCTATTGGAGATATGCTTAAAGCTTATATTTTGGAGTTCATAGGAACATGAGCTCAATATATAGTTCTAAGTGACTTTAAGCATAATAATCATTGTCACAGTGATATTATTAGAATATTGTATGAGCTGTTATACAACAAAGGAGTCGTTTACCCTTACATTGAAATAAAACGGGGAAAAAAATGATTGAAGACCAGAATTGATTCGAGATATTGAAAAGGGTGAAATGAATTTATAATATAAGTAAAGTGACTCATAAAAAGCGAATGAATTTGGTGGGGACAACATTGAAGTTATGAAATATAGCGAGAGAGACTTAAGAGTTAAGTGTATCAACACGGATGAAAAGTGAAAAAAATGAATTGTCTCTGAGAGTATCACCTTGTCAAGGTATGCTCACATTGAGTACAAAATGTGCTCAGATTAGGAAAAAGGATAGACTAAGCCCGATATGAATTGATCTGTACGAAATTATTATAAGTTAGTGTTACTGATAAAAGGATGTTTCAGATCCATAATGTGTGATATGTGAGTATGCTAAGAATTATTAATATGATCTGACAAAGATGTATTGGCAACACATGAAGTGAAAATGGTGAGTAATTTGAGATATATATATTGAGGAACTAGTTAAGAAAGAAAATGATTAAATAAGTGATTGACATACCGAGTGATTCCATTGACTACAGTCAAGTGGAAGAAAGTATTCGAGTGATGACAGTTAAATGGGAGACAGAGGAGCATATGAGGAGACAATATCCCCATCTGTTCGAGCAAACAAGTAAGAATTTCGAGGACAAATTTTCTTTAAAGAGGATAGAGTTGTAACATCCCATTGTCTACGGGGAGGCTAGAATAGTAAATAAGGGTGTTCAATGAGAGCTTAGAATTTGCATTTTTATGCTCATGCATAAAATGGGATACACATACAAATGAATAGTAAAATTGTTGCACATAGAAATAATTGTACATGCATTCGTGAATAATTCCAGGCATATTTGGACTGAGTTGTGATTTTGGAAATTTTATGAATTTGGAATTTATTTATATTGGAAATTTTATTGATTAGTAGAGTTGTAATATTTTTGAATTTTGGTGTTAATTCAAAATTTATGCAGTAAAATGGAAAATAGGAAAAAAGAATCAAAAAAAGATTGGAGATAGTTATATTGTAAAGATGAGACTAAAGGAATTAGTCAAGAAAGAAATTAGTTTAGGCTTAGGCGTTAAGAAAGTGACAAATGTCACTTAGTTAAGTTGCTTCTATAACCTTGTAAAAGTAAGTTATAGATATTTGAGAATTAAAAAGGGTTGAGTAACATGTCGTAAATGTCATTTTCCAGCCACCTTCTTTGAATTTCCTTTCACTACACAGAGTTGTCCATCAAACACCTTCTGAGGAATTTCTTTGCTTTTCCTCATCCCACACCTTTATCACCACTGCTAATTGTCTTTTCTACCTAAGAAAAGCCAGAAGTTGGTCAGTTTACACAGTCAATACGTGATTTTTGCATGGAGTTAGAGCTTGAAGATAGTTGGAGCTTTTGGAGTTTTCAACAAGTAATGAATAAACCCTTTAGAGTTGTGGATTCATGAAATAATTTGATGAATTATTGTTAGTTGCATGGATCTTGGCATTTACGTATATATATCATGATCACTGTGGATGAGATGAAAATTTTTTGGTTATAGTGTTATTTAATTTTTGATGGATTTTTAGTAATATGATGTTGTGGAAATAGCTTTTGGAGTGGAAATAGCAATGGAATGGTGTATAGAATTAGTGTAGAAAATTAGAGATGGAAAGGTGATATGTGCTCTGCTCTTCATTGTGCAAGTTTATATATATATGTGTTGTACGTAAGCTGATGAAAACTTAGAGATGATCAAGGAAATAGTTTTTGAGTTGAAGAGCAATTGTAAAATGATAGTTTGAGATGAGAATGAGTGTTTAAATGGAAGTTGAGAGGAAGAATAGTGATTGAGAATGAAAGTTGAAAATGCAAAAAAGTCACAGAGTATGAATAGGATGAACATGAATTTTTGGCTTTTAATGGTTTTTGATTAACTTGTATATTTTGGATTGATATGAATTTATGGTGAATGAGTTTAATAAAATGGAGTAGAAAAACTAGAAACAAAAATTTGAAGTGTTGGATTTTGGAAAATGGAAGTCATCTGGAATTTTTTTAAGAATAGATGGTTAGAGAGTTGAATTTTTGATATAAAACTTCCATAAATTTTTTGTACTATTATAGAGATATTTTGATAAAGTTGTCTTCATGGAAGTTGTATATCTTTCTTTAAGCTTTCCATTGATATAAAGTTTGTAATTTTTGGAGTTTTGGATCGAAAGTTATGGAGTTTGAAATTTGAGTTTGTGGGTTTTGTCTTTGTTTGGAATAGTCTGTAGTGTTTTTATCATAACTTGTAGAATAAAGAACCAAATTGCATGAAATTGATTTCATTTGAAAGTTAGGACATAAATTAATAATTGTCTAGAAGAAAGTTTTGCCTAAATCCTTCCTTTTCATTGTCAAAATGATCGGGTAAAAGTGACCCAAAATTTTGATTTGGGAAGGGCTAGAGAAAAAAATGGAAGAGAGGAAGAAGGATTCATAGGTCCACTGGAGTGCCATAGTTTTTCATGCGCATGATCGTGACTTCGCAGGACCACTCGAGATATCGTGGTTGTGCATGTACACGATTGCGACCTCGCAGGTACGATCGCAACTTCCCTGATTATCTAAGGGATGTTATTTTTTTGAACATACTTTGATCTTTTTGTAATAACTTCTTATCTAGACCTCCAAATGATCTTGTTCTTGAACCAATAGATTCATAACACATTTTTCTTTCCCTCCATAAAATTTTGTAGTATTCTGAATTGAATTGAGAAAGATTGATCAAATTGAAGTGTGGAATCTGTTGGAATAATGAAATAGGATTTTCTTCCTGAGCACCTTTCAGTATTTTGATTATATCTAGATCTATAGCATTTGAAATGAGATGCTTTTTAATTTGCAGTAAACTAGAGATATAAGCCTACAAATTTTCTCACGAAGTAGAATTTTGATTCGTTCTCTAAGATATTAAATTTTCGGATGGAAGTTGTACATAGTACACTATTTTTGAATGTGAACAACCCGATAATATTTGAGGTATATCTTCCAAATTAATGAACCAAATTGAGTGATTTTGGTGTCAATGGACACCTAAGACATGGAGGAACACTTTTCTAGAAGATAGTTTGATCAAATTATATCATTTTCACATTCTGATTGAACGTGAACAGTAGACTCGAATGTGTGTCTTGGAAAAATCTTAAGTGATCCAATGAGAAATGAATTGTGAATTTAATGGTTTTAGTGAGGCATAAACCTAAGTATAAATTATACTTAGATGAGTTTTGATATAGGAATGATTTTGTAATGAAATTAAAGGAAAGATACCCGAAATTGTCATGAACATGCATTGTACATAATTCATTTCATCCATGTGCATTATTGAACAATTATAATTGTGCATAGTGTGATATATGTGTATGTTGTTTGATATAGCGAAGCAACTAGAACGTCAACCTCTAAACGTTGCCGGAACTTCCAAGCATTAACTTCGAGAGCAACTTGTGAGTAACCTAGACGGTTTTTCTCAATTATTGTTTGCTTAAATTATGCTTTGAATGATAAATGAATGTGAAATGAATGTGCTTGATTGTTGATTCCAGACAGAAGGTCCGATGATTGTGAATGTGGAATGTATATTGAAGTGCTGCTTGAATGTGAATGTAAAGACCTAAGTGCTTTATAATGTGAGTGATTGTGTTACATGCATTCCATTCATGAATGCATAATCAGATAATGACAGTTGTGACCAGAGTAGCCACCAATCAGAACTTAAAGCTCAAAGAGTGAAAAGAGCCTTGAGCTCAAACAGTGATTAAGAGCCTAAGGCTCACTATGTATAATGAGCCTTGTATCTCCCAAGTGGATAAGGGACAATTATTAATGAGCCCGATATTTAAAATAAATACGGGACAGTTCAGGCACTCGATCACAACAACGTAATAAATGGAAAGTGTCTCATGAGCATTTCATATGCATTTATATCAAGTATGTTTGATTGATTGAAATGTCAAAATTTTGTATGTTGGAGTAAAAGTGTGATACATGATCTATTATGCAAAATTGTGAATTAGATGTTATGTGAAATGATGGTTACCTCATTGAGTTCGTAAAATTCACCCAAAATTTGCAATTATTTTTCAGGCTTGGAAAGTACCCCGTTAGACAAACGGGAGTATATCTACAACATGCAAGTAAAAGATAGAGGTCAGGATCAGTTGACGTCTGCATTAGTATTTCTTTTATTTTGTATCAAATTAAGTTTTCCACAATTATTGTAACTTGTGTATTCGAATATTTCTGTTTTTAAATAAATTTCCAAATCGGAAATATTTGTATATGGTTTTTGTAATGTAATGAAATTTTGACAAGTATTTTGTATTTGTAACAAGCCCAAATGACTATTGAAATTTCTAATGATTGTATTGCTATGATTGAAAATGTTTATGAAATAAAGTGGGCTTGATTTAGTTATCGATTTCTGCACTTTATATTTGTGGTTTCAAAAAAAAATTGTACTGAGTTTTGAATGATTGAGTGCTCTAGCATACCACCCTCGTAGGGTATGGACTTGTATATCCCTCAAGATGTCGGGTACGTGTCTTATGAGAGTGGAGTGTTACAGTTTTGCTCGTTACTTCATTGTAAATTTGTTACCCATAAGCTTTTAAGCTCACCCCCATTCCGTCCCCATCTCCAGGTGATGAGCAAGAGTTCGAGTGATCGAGAGACAAAGCATCACTTTAAATTTACTTATGTTGTATTTTGAGTTAGTTTTTGGAACGCGCAATACTTTAATTGCATTTCAAGTATTACTTATTCAAGTATGTTTTGTATTTTTAGGATAGAGACCAATTTTATATTGTGGCTTGAAATACCCATTAAAATTTTGTAAAACTCTTATCTATTGATATTAATGAAACATATCTGGGTTTGCTTATAACTTCATATTTTCACATTTCATTCTCAAGAGACTAAGGATTTGAAGAAGTTTCTTTTGTATATGGTTATATTCATTTTTTGGTTGAGTTATAGATGTGGTTTTGGAGGTGTATATGCAAAATTTGGTGTTTGATAGTTGAGTTTGGTGTTTAGGTTTCGAAGGTTTCGCCACGGGGAAGCTAAACTTGGCCGCGAAGAACCTTTCCCCAAGGGTATTTTTGTTTGATTTTGGCAACTTCACCATAACAAAACCAAACTTTCGTCATGACATATTTGTCTCGAGAGGTATTCGAGTTTTGATCAGGGGTCTTCGCTGCGATGAAGCCAGCCTGTCGCTGTGGCATATTTATTCCAAAGGCTCCATTTGGTTGGCATGGATTGTTACCGGGGAAAGTAATCTTTTTCCTTAAATTTAAATTATTACGTTTGGTTCGTTTTTTTGAGTAGTTAGGAAAATAAAAATTTTCCTAATTTAGGAAAAATAGTGGCACTTTCTTTGGATTCTAAATTCCAACACTCCCTTGGTATTTAGATTACTTTTCCTAGGAATTTAATCTAAAAAATACACTAGACAATTTAACTATTCCTTCTCTCTCAACTCTGCGACTTTAAAATATATAAATTTTAAATAAATTTTGATTTAATAATTAAAATATATAAAATAAATATTAGTTATAAATAATATTTTTTAAATTATTTATTTTTAAAATAAAATATTTTATTAATACTTTATTAATAAATATTATATAAAATATTAAAATAAATTTAAATAAAAATATTTTTTTGTAAGTTTTATTTATTTTATAATTATTAGTAATAAAAATATATTAATTATTATTTTAAAAACAAAAATTAAAAATTCATAATAATTATAAAAGTTGAAATAAATAAAAAAACTAATTAAAAAACTTTGAAAAAAGGGAGGAAGGAGAGATAAGAGGGAGAGAGGGAGGGAAATTTCAAAAATTTTGAAAATTTTGCTAAAAATCCCCCCTATTTTAAAAATTTTTTGGTACCAGCTATTATTTAGATTTTGAATATTTTTGCTTAGAAGTTTCAATCAACAATCTCAGGTTCATACTTTTTCCTTATTTAACGATTTCAATTTTTATTCTGTTTGTAGGGATATAATTGGAATCATAAGTTAAAATTACGTTACATTCTATAAAATACTGTTACATACCAAACACTATAATAAGAATCTACCCAACTTTCCTATTAGAATTCTTATATGTATCCAAACATGTGAATATCTTTACTTTCTATAGATTTATTTTTCAAGGAATCATATTCCAAATTCACTTTACTTTCCCACCAACCAAACAGAGCCTAAAGATCTTTGGAAATACTTCCACAGTTTTGTCGTCCTTCCAAATCCAATGTTTTCAACTATGCTTACGTTTTTGTGACTTCGAAGTTGGGCCCCAAAAATGGGATCCAACATCTAGATATAATAAGTATGTTAAAATTTTCACAAAAGTCCAAATGATATATAGTGTTTAGGATTAAGCGACAAATCTATATAGCTTTCACTAAAACTCTTATTTTGTTGCCCACGTAGACAAATCTTTCATTTGATCATGTGGTTTGGGTCATAACAAATCCCTATAAGGTATTGGAAACATTAGTATAACCAAAATCAATCTACCAAGTATTAAAAAGAACTTCAGCAAGGTTTGATTCATAATACACATAAGCATTAGGCTTAGCTTTCCTTTCAAACCATGACTTATGTTTGGGACATTCCTCTGGAAATGCCCAACCTTCCTATAGAAATGGCTTATGTGTTCATCACGTACCTTCTTGTGGATTTGATAGGATTGCCTACTAACTTTCATGGATATGTTCACGTTCTTCTCACGCTTTTTTCCACCTTTCTTACCAACTCCTTGATTATTAATATAATTAATGGATTGACTTCCTTGGTTCTTGATTCTAATCTTTTCCTGACGTAACATACTATGTAACTCATACACGTTCCATTTGTCTTTCGTGGTATTATAGTTCATTTGGAAGGGATCATACTCAGATGGTAATAAGTTTAAAATGAACTCCACAAGGAAGTTATCATCCACTTCCATTCCTAGAGACTTATGTCTTATTGTATGTTTGTTGTCTCAATGACGTGTGCATGCATACTATGTAATCCATCAAATTTCATGGTCGCTAATGTGCCTATAAGAGTCTCAATAAGAGACTTATCAGCAGTCTAGGAGTGCTCTTTCATAAACTTAAGTAATTTCTTTAACACTTTTAATTTTAGGAAGATCGGACTTAATATTCTTGTCATTTTCATATACAACAGATTTAATCTATTTGACCTTTTTCTCCCCTCATTAGCGCTCAAAACATTCAAAGCATCTAATTTCTCAATTCTGAGTGCCAAATTTAAGTCCAAAACCCCAAGGCAGAATTGGATTTATTCACTCCATTTAGAGAAGTTCAATTCATTAAGTATCGTAGCAGATGGAAGATTTAGGTTTACGGGAATAAGAGCTATAGGAAATTAAAACTTCACATTAATGCTTTAAGTCATATAACAACACGCTACATAGATTCAAAAAACAGCCATAAATTATATACTAATATTCACCTTTGAATAATCTATTAACATATCATACAACATATAATAATGCTAATTTATACATAATTCAGTAGTCACATATACACCAACTAGAAATATTTACTATCTTTGGATATCGAAAGGTAACTAATGGTGTATATGTATTACTACATTTATGCTCACTAACTATAAAATAAACACCTTTGAGCAATTTCAAAATATTCTATAGCAATGAGCTTCAATTTACCCATAATATTACAATTCATTGGCATCAAATTATGAGTAATTGGAATTTAAACATAATATTTAGAATTATAAAAATAAAAATAAAAAATTATTAACAAAGGTTATCAACACTTGGAGCTAGTAGCCATTCACAGTACCTAGTGCTGGCAGCCAACACTGGGATCTAACTCCTATAGCTTGGAGCCTGACGCTAGGAACCAACATTGAGGTCGCATTTCCAATGTCTAGTGCCTCAGTCTTTAACATTTAGAAATTTAGGCATTGATTATTATTTTATTTTTATTCCATACATATAAGGCATCAATTCGACCTTTATAATCATCAAATCCTAAGTTTTTGCATATAATTCACAAATATATGATAAATGAAATTTAGGGTTTTCCTAAAAATTTCAAATTTGGACCTATAGTGTTATCTAAATAATGGGAATTCTACAATCAAGGAGAACCATGAGTTTCACATAACAATGCTCTGATACCATATGTAAGTTATTTCATAAATACGGTTGAATCTAGAAATTTATGAGACACACATATGTGCATTCATATTTAGAATTTGATTCCAATATAAAGACGACAAGGACGACAACAACAATAACATCCCAATGGAAGTCTCGCTGAGGTGGGATCTAGGAAGGTCCATAAGTACATAGCCTTACCCCTAATTAGTCGAAAGGTTGTTTATGATAGACACACAAAAAAAAGAAAAAAAATGTACATAAGAAATATATATATTACATATTTGATATTTTATTTTTATTCTTTACCTTGTTCTATATTTATTATATTACTTATTTTTATATTT
>JANIJH010000005.1:47118676-47136990 GCA_024520975.1 Erythroxylum areolatum
GATTCCGGATCGGTTAGTCCAAGGTCTCCAACGCGATAAGTTTTCTAAAGGGCACACCTCGGATGTCGGATATGTGTTGATGTATTTTCAGTTGGAAATGATCCGCTTGTTTTATATTTGTATTCGATCCTATTAGCCTCGCATTCGTTTCATTTCATTCTATTGATTTCGACCGTTTATTCGATTCCTTTTTTCGAATCATGTGTTTACTTCACCTTGATTCGCTATATGATCCGATTCATTGTTCTTCTTTCCGTTTCGGAGTCGTTTTAAGAGTGATCATGTTCAGTTTAAGCAGTTGGGTTCTGGAAACGGGATCCAACAAGTAAGGCAACTGAGCGCATTATTCATATCTCTCAAAGTATCCATTTTCTATCTTGGTATCAGAGCTCGCATAATGGCTGCAACATCGTCTGATGGTTCCTCGGAAACTTCTACCTCAGTTCCTCTCGTCAGTCCTCTGCTGAAGACATGCTCACTTTTTAATTCTTCAAGCCAAACTGCCTCCATCAAGTTAGACAAAGCCAATTATCTGGTATAGCAATCAGTAGTGTTACCATTAATTGAAGGGAATCTTCTTCAATCTCACATTAATGGTACTCAAGTCACTCCACCGTGTCTTATTTCTAGAGAAACTGGAATGATCACAAATCCAGTTTTTGATGAGTGGTACTCTCTCGATCGTCTCTTTGTTGGTTGGTTAAGGAACACCATGACCCTATAGGTAGGAGCTCAACTTCTACACTGCAAAACTGCTCGAGAATTATAGGTTAATGCATGAGACCTTACTTACTCAATGAAGTCTCGAGTAATGATGCTCAGGTCGGAGCTACATCAAACACGCAAAAATGCTCTCAAGATGGAAGAGTATCTCACTAAAATGAAGACCATCTCTGATCAACTAACGCTAGTAGGAGCTCCTGTAGCAATTGAAGATCTTATTCTTCACAAATTAAATGGCCTCAAAACTACAATACAGTAGTAGTCAAGCTGGTAGATCAGCCAGATCTCTCGTGGATTGATACATAATCTTCACTACTTGCATTTGAGAGTCGTCTTGAACAATTAAGTCATTTTTCTAGCTTATCCATTCAGCCTTATGTGAATTTGGCTCAGAAAGATGAACCTGATAAATCCTATGCAGTGTATGGCAACTCAGAATGTGGTTCCTAGAGAAACTCTCTTGGTTTTCACAGTCGTCGAGGACGAGGACGTAAAGGAGGCTACAATAAAACAGGAAGCCCTTATTGTCATCTTTATGAGAAGCCTGGTCACGTTATTGCAAACTACTATTATCAGTTCGATAAAACTTTCCAACCACCAACTTACAGCTATAATTCAAACACTTATCCACCTCAAGCTTGCGACACTCAAGCTTAAGCTCAATCAGTAGCATATTTGGCTTGGTATATGGATAGTGGCATTATGTATCATGTTACAAATGACACTGATCAACTTGACCATTATACACTAGGAGGTAAGACACATCTCTATACATGCACTGGTGAGAAAACACAAGTAACTGGCATTGGTTCCACTTCCCTGCCTATCTCTAATTCTATTATTCAGTTGAATAATGTATTATTGGTACCTTCATCAACTAAAAACTTATTGAGTGTCAACAAGCTCATTAGAGATAACAATGTCGATATACATTTCACTAATGATAAATGTATTGCGAAGGACAAGAAGACATGTAAGTTTCTGGTGCACGGGAAAGCAAAAGAAGACTGTATCCCATGGATAGAGTGGCATGGTAAGCACAAGTGAATATGACAGCTTCTCCTCCCTCTGATCCTTCAGCACAAAAAAAGAGTATAACTGAATTTGTCAAGTGGCATAACAAACTAGGACATCCTAGTGATAGGATCTTAAAGGAAATTCTGAATAAATGCAATGCTAATGTTTCTTTTCCGAAAGTCGTATGTGAAGCTTGCCAATACAGTAAATCTAAAAAATTGTCATTTGCAAAGTCTGAATCTCATGCTTCCTCTCCTTTATAACTAATACATACAGAACTTTGGGGACCTTTACCTATACAATCTGCAAATGGTCATCATTACTACATACACTTCCTAGTACATGGTTGTATCCACTAAAACAATAAAAGTGAAGCCATACATACATTTAATTTATTTCGCGCATATGTTGAGAACCAATTTGATACCAAGATAAAAGCTCTTCAGTGTGTTAGTGGGAGGAAATATAAACCATTCATTCCTGTCACTCAAGCAGCGGGTATTTAAATGTGATTTACTTGCCTTACACTTCTGTCCAGAATGGTCGAGCGAAGAGGAAACTTCGGCACATTGTTAAAATGGATCTAACATGATTGCTTAGGCACGTCTTCCTCTCACATACTAGGTTGATGCTTTCCAAATGGTTGTCTACCTCATAAAAAGAATGTCAACACCTACAATAAATAGGGCAAATCCCTTATATCTGTTATACAAAGTTGAACCCGACTACAAGACACTCGAACCTTTTGGGTGTGCTTGTTACCCATGCTTAAAACCATACAATGCTCATAAGTTACAATTTCATGGTCAGAAATGTGTATATCTTGATCCTGCCTCAAATCAAAAAGGCTATAAATGCCTCAGCACAACTGGACGAGTATATATTCCCAGACATGTTTTTGATGCGTCAACATTTCCATGCACTTAAGGGTTACTACATCGCCACTCGACACCCTCTAAGAATGATTACATTCTTCCATTGATCATCATCTCAAAAAAATATAAGGTTACCACTGAAGATATGATGAAGAATTTAGAACAAAAAAATTCTCCTGTATTAAACTCTCTCACTTTCACAACAAGTCCACGATCAGCAGTCCGAACTAGCTGAACGAAACTCAATATTTGATTCAATCTACAGATCAAGAACACAAGCTAGGTCACACAAACATACATCCTATGAGAACACGTGCAAAGGATGGAGTATTCGAGCCCAAGCATCCATTTATTAGATTTTTAAAAGTCAAAAACTCAACCCATTTGCCTCGAGATTCAGAACCAAACTCAATAGCAGCCGCTTTGGCTTCCCCTCAATGGAAGCAAGCCATGATCAAAGAATTCGAAGCACTATAACGAAACAAGACATGGAGGTTAGTACCTTACATTGGTGTAGAAAAACTAGTCGACTGTAAGTGGATCTTCAAAACTAAATTCAAGCCTGATGGCACCCTTTTTAGACACAAAGCTTGACTCATTGCGAAGGGCTTTCAGCAGGCACCTGGGGTCGACTATGGAGAAACTTTTAGCCCTGATGTCAAGCCTATCACTGTTCGTATTGTGATGACAATAGCTGTATCGTTTAATTGAGATATTCGGCAACTGGATGTAAATAATGCATTCCTCAATGGTCTTCTTCAAGAAGATGTGTTCATGCGACAACCAGAAGGATTTGAAGATCTACACCATTCAAATCATGTGTGTAAACTGAACAAGGCCATCTATAGTTTAAAATAAGCACCTCGTGCTTAGTTTGATCGACTGCATTACACTCTGCTGCAGTGGGAGTTTAGGAACTCAAAAAGTGACATATCCTTATTCTTCCTTCGACAGAAAAATCTTACAGTATTCATCCTTGTTTACGTTGATGACATACTCATCACACGTAACAACAACATTTATCTACAAAGCTTTATCCAAAGATTGCATGCACTATTTTCTCTAAAGGATCTCGGCTCTGTATACTACTTCCTTGGTATTGAAGTCTTTCGGGATAAGTCAGGTTTTTCTAAATCAAAGCAAGTATGTTTTAGATGTTCTAAAAAGATTTAACATGCATAATTATGCATCAATCACAACTCCTATGGTCACAGGAAGACAACTCTCCAAAACAGAAGGAGTTCTTATGAAAGATTCGTCTTTATATCGGAGGATAATTGGCTCACTTCAGTACCTTATCAACATAAGACCAGACATAGCTTAGTCAGTCAATAAGCTAAGTTAGTACATGTCTCAACCTACGAGTGTACATCTTTAGGTTGTTAAGAGGGTACTTAGGTATTTGAAAGTAACCCATCATCTTGGATTACACATCAAGCCCTTTAAGCTACCTCACTTAACAATCTTCACCGACACAGACTGGGCCACAGACATTGACGATCGCAAGTCCATTGAAGGCAAGTGTGTCTATCTAGGAAGAACACTCATCTCATAGGCGTCAAGGAAACAAAGAGTAGTATCTAGGTCAAGTTCTGAGTTAGAATATTGATCATTAGCAGATGGCGCAGCAGAAGTAAAATGGATACAGTCGCTACTTTTTGAACTTGGCGTAGCACTAAAGCAACCCTCCATGATGTGGTGTAATAATTGAAGTGCAAAAGCCTTAGCTGCCAACCCAGTTCAACACACTCATAACAAACACATAGAAATAGACATTCATTTCAGCCAAGAACTATACCTAGCTGGAGTCATTGACATTGAGTACATACTATCTTCTCTTCAAGTTACAGACTGTCTAACTAAAGCTCTTACATGCATACCTTTCATGCAACACAAACTCGGTCTGATTATGACACCCTCTCATTTAAGGCGGAATGTTAAAGCATAAACATTAGAATAGCAAGATGTAAATATTATGATACACCTCACTGTACATTCTGTTATTGTCATACATAACTATACAGAGCACTCATCACGCTTTCTCAAATTCTCTCTCTTGTAATTTCATAAATATCAATATATAAACATTTCATTGAGGCTTAGTAAGGCAACTAAGCGCATTATTCATCTCTCAAAGTATCCATCTTCTATCTAAGAGGGGAGTTTTTGAACTTTCAAGGGATGAGAAGAGGTGGAGGGTAAAAGGAAAATTTCAATTGAGGGAGAGGCTGCAGCCTGCATCAAGACGGAAGAGTCAGATGCCATTCGAAGGAAAAAAAAAAAGAGAGAAAAAGTTTGCAAAACAGCTCCTATAAACAAAAACAACTGGGGTAAGATTCTCGTAAATACCCCTTAAGACCAACAGAGAAAGAGAGAGGTAATAGCTAGTAGAACCAATGACAGGAAGATAGCAGCAAAAAGCAAGGAAAGCAGGAACTAACACAAGGATTGAGCTGCAGGTGAACGAATGTAATTAGAGCAAGAACAAAGAAAGAAGTGGGAAGTAGGAAGTAGGAAGTAGAAATTGAAGAATGATAGAAGAAAAAGAGCTATAGGATGAACACATATTAACCATTAAAAGAAATTCTCCAACCCTGTCTCACTAACCATGTAATTTGATGATCGAACTGTAACTCATATCTCCTATTAAAATTTCTAGAGCAATGTCAAAGCCCATAGGCTATTCAATATTCATTCTTTGTAACAGTTCAAAATCGTTCAATGGTGTTTGGATTATACAATAATAGCATGAGACACAATCATTATACATGTATATCTAAATTATTTATTCTCACCTACGTGCACCTGGAATTACAGCCACGATCATATGTTGCTATCCATTGTAACGTGACTTCTTTTTCCTTTTATGAACATTTTTTATAGTATGCAGCATGTTATCTTGTAATTTGACCAGATACAAGTTTTTAATTAATTGAATTAGTCCAGTAAAAATGTGTCTAACCATCAGCCTGTTCTGTATCAATAGTTTGTAGCTATGTAGCACGGACACGGCAAAATGGAGCCGTGTCTGTGTGTCAGACACGTGTCCGTGTCGGATACCTACTGACACACGGTGGACACATCTCGGACATATCTGGAGACCACTTAGACATTGCTTAATAGAATATATGCTCCATAAAATATATGCTTCATGTTTTTTGAGAAGGGCTTATAAAGTATCAAATATGTATGAACTATCAAGATGTTGGAAGTCTTGAAACACATCAATCAATATATATCATATTATGTATTTTAAATTTTTTTCTTAATTTTAAATTTTATAATATATATATATGACGTGTCCGTGTCCACCAAATTTTAAAAACTGGTGTGTCCCCATATCCGTGTCCGTATCATATCACGTGTCCGTGTTCATGTCCATGTCCGTATCTATGCTTCTTAGGTTTGTAGCGACCTTAAGCCCAAGCCAGTCTTCAAAGTGCCGAATTCCGTTAATGCAGTCGACAAACAGACTAATATTTAAAAATATAAAATGAAAGGCATGTGTCAGTTTCCTGGCTGGACTCGCACTGGAATGCCCTTAATCTAGTCCATGCATGTCTACAACTTCCTCTGTCTATATTAAAGCTAATAAGAGCTTCGAATTTGTGTTTGGGATTGGATTAGTGAGTGTCAGGTGGTCAAAAAATAAGGAGAAAGTGAGAGATGGGAAGATTGTTTGTGGTAGAGTTGGAAGGCAGGCCTTACAGGTGCAAGTTCTGTGATACCCACTTGGCCCTTCCGGATGATCTGGTCTCAAAGGTGAGTACGCCCCATCTCTTACTAGTTACTTCTCTCAATGGTCGCTGCTTATCGAGATATAGTTCTGCAAATTCATTTTCTTCGCAGTAAGTGGAATAAGGCAGGAGCTTGAACATCGTTAATAATATCTGCTCGTCACACGAGAAAAGGAGCCACTCGACTATAAAAATTTACCTATGTGGTTGTGTTCTGCAACTATGGACTAATCTTCATAGATGAAGGTTGTCCACGCAGAAGGCTAGGAAATGATTTATTTGCTTTGTCACTTGAAGTCAATTGCGTGTTCATACTATAAGCTATTGGTTCTGCTATGTACAGTGTGGCAATGAACAGTTTTTACATTGTATTTCTTTGCTGGTTTATTAAAAAACCATTGGGTCTCATTCCTGTCTCTTGACTTGGTCAGGCTTTTCATTGCCGAAGAGGAAGAGCGTATCTTTTCAATAAGGCGTGAGTTCCTTGCTGTTCTTTCATGGATTGGTTCATTACCAAATTTCCTAACATACTTGGATTTATTTTTGCTTCTAAAGTGCTGTCCTCATTGCCATTAATCTAGTAAAATGTTGATATTGACATGACTTGGATTGTTCCGCTGACCATGCCCAAGTTTCAAACATTAACAGTCCTGAATCGAAGTTGTCTTATCAAGAGCTCCCTTGGTTGGTTGGTGCGAGGTGATAAAATATGAAGTGTAGGTCGCTATTGCTAAGTTATAGGTTCATCGATTTTTATTGACTTAACCAAAGTTTTAGCCAAAACTGACATTCTCATAAACTTAGTGATTTTTAATTTACGTTAAAAATTTTAACTGCATTTCTATATTATTCATTAAAATGGAAAAACATGCCTTTCTGTTTGAAGATCTAAGATTCCTTAAACACTATGATCAGGCAGCGGGATGAGAACTTTAGCATGTGATGAGGTTTTAACTTTTAGTGAATGCCCTGCTGTCGTACTGATCATCCTTGTTCTTGTTGCCCAGTGATTCAGACGCTTATGACTTGATGATATTTTAATGTAATAAACAATAATTAGTATCTACATTCTAGACAGATGGAAGACTGCTTAACTTCAAACACTAGGGATCATATCGGTACATTGATCCTTTTTGTTAGCTGAATCAATTCAATTCTTCTGATTTTGACTTCAGATATTGTTTTATCTTCCTATATGAATAATAATATGTTGTCTTCAATTGATCTTATCGTTCCAAATTATCACTTCTTGTTTAATTCCATTTAATTACACAAGAAGTGATCCCTTCATTGATACTGCAATGGACAGAGAGGGATGCAAACTGCAAAAACAATACGGGTGATAAGAAAATTGAACAAGAAACCAAGTTATGATGAGAAAATATATGTGATGGAAAGGAAGCAAAATGTTATAGATAAGTTAGGAAGGAAAGAAGTGATGATGGATCCCTAAAAATTTTCAGTTTAATGGCATTCCAGTGTCAATTTTGATTCTATTCCTCTTTCAATGAAAGAATCCAAAGCAAGAAAAATGGTTTGTAAATGTTAAGCTTGCCACTCCTAGGTTTCCTTAACTGTAATTAACCAAAGCATTGATCAATAACCACTGCTAATGAAATCTATTAATTTTCCAAAAAAAAAACTTAGTTTCTTGCCTTCTGATATGCTATTACATGTATCTCCCTGATTGTCTGTGAACAATCTGCAATATTTTTGTCCTCAATTCTTGGATGTGGCAAAGCCTTGACCATGTAAGTGCACGTTTAAAGGAGATTGGTGGAATTTACCAAAATTCCATTGCTCATAAAACATAAAATGGATTTGTCACCTATTGTTATTGAAGTCTTCTATCTGATCCTAAAGAATAAGTTTCTTTATGTTATCTTACTATATCAATTGAACAGCCTCTCTCTTCTATGCTTCTAAGTCTATGGGATTGAACTATAGAATTTGTTCAATCCCTTAATATCTGTAATTTTTAGAACAATTATTGAACGGATAATAAATAATTAATGACTAAAGAGTGACTTGTTATGTAAAGGTTTACCTTGATAACACCTTACAGTATCATTTTTGCTTACCTGAAGACTTTATAATATGCAGTGTGTTGCTATTGTTTTAGATTCTTATTGGGAGTGTGCTTTTTGAAAAATGTTTTCTTCCCCTGTTTGAGATGTCTGTTTGGTTCCTTGAATGATTAATCACTTTTTCAAGGGGTATTTTATGGCTTACTCTGACAGCTGATCAGAATCTGGTTTGTTCGCCTGCTCACCTTGAAAAAATGAGTTTTAACCCTGAAAAAGAGACTCTTCTTAGATGAAGCTGGTGGTTAACCTAAAACAACTGAGTGAGGTGGTGAGCTTTCCTTCTTGAAGAAGTTGTTCTGGCATAATGCCTACCTCCTTAACAGATGTGCAAATATGGTTTTGTGTTCATTCTTAGGAAGAAAAACGTGTTTTGTGTACATGCTGAATATTCGTGCATCTCTGTATCAAGTTATACAGATTATTGCATTTTTAACGGATACGAGGAGAGTGAACACTTCCATGTTAGGAAACTTGAGTTGTACATCCAGATTTCTAGAGTGACGCATTTTGTGGGATTTGCGATTGCAGCGTGAACACTACAGTTGGGGTCCTAGAGGAAAGAATGATGCTTTCAGGGATACATACTGTGGCAGATATATTTTGCTGCTCATGTGGACAAAATGTTGGCTGGAAATATGTATTCTCCTTTCTCTCTTACTCCACTATACACATAAAGATATGCACTTGTGTGTAGGGTCAAACCATGCATAGTTATGCATGCTAAGTATTGTTTTCTTTGGACCATTAGTGAAAAGTAGCAAACTTACAGGTTGGCTCCATTGTGAGTGTCTGCCTATGCCTTTTAATTGGTTGGTTTTAGAATATGGCTTCTGTTTTAAGTTCCTTTTGCTGATTTTTTTTGGCTTCAACATATTGTCATTCTCACCCAGGTAGCGGCAGAGGAGAAGAGCCAAAAGTATAAAGAGGGGAAGTTTGTCCTTGAAAGGTATAACTTGTTTTGAAAGGCCTATTCATGCCTTACTTCAATCCTCTTGACGCCATTGCATATATTTCTATCAAACAGAGGAAGGATCGTTGAGGAGACGGATTTTTCAATTGAAGCCTTTACTGACAATCATCCTGGTATGAGTGATGGTGAAGATGCCTAGGATTGTAATCTATTTATGTAATTATTAAGGGTCGGAGTCTCAACTACCACGCACACAAGTACTACTAGCCTAAAAGAAACGTGTGCAGAAATAATTATATGTTTGAGGTAAGTTGAGTAGATGGAATGCTTCCAGACAGGTGGTGTAACTCTGATTTTAGTTGCATTCTTGTCAACTTAATGCTAAATATATTTCACAAACTTTTGTGGGATACGCCAGCTGGAAATATCTGATATTTAGGCGGCGGGTGTCTTGTTGTACAATATGTATTTTTTTATATTTTATGATATATGGTTCTTTTGGTGCTTTAGACTCCAAATGCAAGACTGAAAGATTGAGGAATAGAAAGTCCAATTGTAATGAATTTCTGTTGAAGGTTAAACGTGTGGCCTTGAGAGGGTTAACCTATTGCTAATGATTTAATTTAGGTGGCATAACAATACTGTTGAGATAATGTACATATCCTAGTAAGGTTATTTGCCTGGTCGGACAACTGGCTCTCATAAAAAAGAACTTGACAGGGCTCTCGTCAATCCCATATGGGTTTAGATGTTTCCTAATCTTTTTACTCATCTTGTCACGACAAAGCAGCACATGCGAAGTGTAGAAGGAAGAAACAAGACGACGTCGGAGAAGAAAGCAGAAGAGTAAGAAGAAGCACGAAATGACATACTAATACCATACGCTTCGTTTTTGTAACAGCCCATAGCAAACTATCTTAGAATAAACACGTGTCATAATCAATTTATGCTCTAAGTTAAATCAGTTTATTTTTTAATCTAATTTTGTGATTTTTGTTTATTTAAGACTGTATTTGTTTTTATTTATTCAAGATTAATTTGAGTGGACCAATTTCATCTTAGTAAGAGATGATCCTGAGCAATCAACTATAACCACCTTATATACTTGTAGGGAAGACAACCTAGGTATTTTTAGAACTTATTTTGGCACAACAACTACATAGTATTTTGTAATAGTCAAAGTTTTATTGGCTTGAGTAAAAATACTATGTATCATTCTCTTATAAAACACATAGACATTAGATATCATTAGTTTAGGTCGATGATAAAAGAGCAACAATTAATGTTAAAAAAGATTCATACAAATTTGAATGGTGCTGATATGTTAACTAAAGTAGTTCTTAGAAATAAGCATAACTATGCAGTAAACTTGTCAAGATGTATCTCAAGTAGATAGAGAATAACATGTCTTCACAACAATTGGGTTGGGGGAGATTATTGAGTGTCTAGCCCTATTTTAAGATTTTAGGTGATCATAGATGTCTTTATGGTTCGTGGGAATGACAAACAAGTGAAGAAACAGGATGAAAAAATCTCTTTTGAAGAGATACACGATTGTGTAAAGTGCTACACGCTAGTGTCTCGACTTACACAACCGTATAAGCCTCTGTAAATTTGCGAAGGAACATATGAAGATCGAACACATACATAGCTATGTACGTGCCCATGTAAAGATACACGGTTATGTGTAGGGATCGTGTAACTCTTTTTAACTGTGTATAATTGCACGTGAGGTAGTGCTGAAGATACATTGTCACTTACATGGCATAGAAAAACTTATTCCATGATATAAAAGAGAAAAATATGTAGGTTTTGGCAAAGAGTGCGGCCATAACATTCAAAAGTGAGGAAAAATATTGAGAGAGCCAATGGTGTAGTATTCTCATCCTTGTTTTATTAGTTTTGGGATTAGTTTGAGTGAGTGTTAACTGTGATATCAACTTTTGTTCCAATCATGAAATTTTGTGAGACAATATGTTGTTGTGAGGTGACATATCTTTTCTTTGTAAATCCTTATTAAGTATAGAGATCTTATTTATCGATTTGTCCCGTAAATTTTTCTTTACACTAAGATTTTTTCGTAAATTTTGATGTTTGTTTCATAGTTAGGCTTCTTATTCTCATAATGTTTGTTGATGTAAGTTGAAGAAATCTTTTTTATCGTTAATATTTAGTTAATTTTTTAGATAGTTGTGTTATTTTCCCCTGTATTTTCCATACAAGCCGGTTGACAATGGTAAGACCAAAAGGGAAATGCCACTAGTGACATAAACAAGCTTGTCTCTATAATCATTAATCTCCATAACGAAGCTTGCAACGACCCACTAAACTCTTCGTCATCTTTTCTTCGTTTAAGCCCTGCACATGCCACTAACATCCTTTGGAACACATCTATTTCCAATTTCTTGCTCTGCTCCATTGGCATAAACTCATTTGCCCACCAAACAAAGTAGTCCTTTCACAGCTTGGTTGTCTTCCACCAAGTTGCTATGGCTTGTTGAAATTGGGTTATATATGGGACTTTATTGATTGTGGTTATGATACTAAAGAGGGTGGACAAGGAGATGTGTCAATACAAAGACATGCATAAAGTAAAGATGACCACTTTTTTTTGTATGAAGGGAAAAAGAAACATCATAGATTACATAAAGAGTTGAGGGAAGCAAGTCCTCGAAAGGTCCTCGGAAAGGAGGCTTTGGCACCTGACAGGGGTGGTATCAAAAACTGTAAGACCGACTGTAGTAGAGTCTGCGTGAGTAGCAAGCTAGTCAGTGCATCTGTTGCTCTCTCAGTAAACGTGCCGATGTGCAACAGTCCAATTTCGGGTGAGAAGCTCATGGACTCCCAGGGTAATGGGGTTGAGTGCCTGGGAACGACGATCCACGGAAGAGAGGAGAAGATGCATCGCGAGAGAATCCAGCTCGAGCTCTACACGGCAGAAGCCCAGATCCCATGCTAATGTAAGCCCGGTATAAACGCCCCATAGCTCAGCCGACACCGTATCACACCAACCGAGGTTTTGGGAGAATCCACCAAGCCAGTGGCCATCACTATCCTGCAAAAGGCCACCTGCTGAAGCCGAGAAAGATTACAAGCTCCGTTTGTGTTGAGTTTGACCCAACCAGGAGGCGGTGTTGACCAACTAACGAGCCGCTGGTGCCGAGGGCGAGGGCCAGTAGCTGTCTGGCTGGCCCACTAGGAGGCTTGGAGGGTCTGACCTGCAAAAGAAAAAATGATACAGTTAGGAGACATAGGCCAAGAGAAGTCAGCATCAAAGAGGGACTTATTCCGCCACGACCAAAGGAACCAACAGGTCGTGCCAAAAAGAATTGCCCAATCATGTCCCAAGACGCGTCGATGGTGATGGAGGTTCGTGAGGACCCACTGGCGAGTCGACATATCATAGAAATTAGGAGGGTTGAGATCTACTGGAAAGGTAGCCCACACCCGGCGAGCTCTTAGGCAGTCCCGGACAACATGAAGGGGGGATTCTTCCAAATGAAAGTGAGGACAAGTGCTGTCAGTCGTAAGGTGGCAGCGGGCACGGTATTGGTTGGTGAGGAGTCGGTCCTGGGTAAGTAACCACAAGAAAGATCGAACTCGTTGAGGACCTAACCACTACCATATGGCAGTCCAAACTCCATCTGAAGGAAGGGCATCGTGGCCCATAATCAGGGAATAGGTAGACGCAATGGTGAAGAGCCCAATGTCTGAGACCCCTCAGGTCAATTTATCCTGGCCAAGATAAGGCCTAGGAGGAAACGTTCCAGCGATAAGCCTGCAAACCAGCATGGGGAGATAAGAGTGGAGAGTGTCCAGGTCCCAATTGCCCGTGGTATCCACAAAGTGGTGGGCGCTGAGGGGAAGGAAATGATCTGGAACAGGATGGGTAGCATGGGCTATAAGCGGGCCAACACCGGCTAGCCAAGGGTTGAGCCAAAAACGTGTCCGAGTGCCATCGCCGATCCTCCACTTCAGGCCTGCAGCCACAATGTGCCAGATAGATTTGATGCTTCGCCAAACCATGGAGCCTCCAGTAGTGTCAATGGTGGCGGGTAAGGCGTTGGCATCGAAGTGATATTTGGCTGAGAGGACTTGGACCCATAACGCCTCAGGTTTGGAAATTAACGACCATCCAAGTTTAGTGAGGAAGGTATCATTTAGCTCACGAATCCGCCAAATGCCTAGTCCCCCTAAAGCCTTCGGTTTGCACACGTCATCCCAGCGGACTAAAGGAATCTTATGCTGACCACTAGTCGATCCCCACAGAAACTGGCGCATTAGTGTTTCTAGCGTGTCACATAGGCTGCGAGGCAATCAGACTGTCTGCATGGTGTAGCTTGGGAGAGCTGCTAAAACAGAATGTAGCAAAGTGAGTCTGCCGGCGAAAGAAAGCGACCCACCTGTCCAGCCGGACAGGCGCTACTAGACCTTATCAAGAAGGTACTGGTAAGTGCTTTTGCCGACCCGTTGATGCAAAATAGGGACTCCAAGATAACGGCCAAGGTCAGTCGTCACTTGGAAGCCTAACTCACTGCTCAAAGAATGACGCGTCGACGAAGAAATATTCGAGAAAAAGTAGCAGCGCGATTTCACCGGGCTAATACGTTGTCTAGAAGCCAAACAGAAGGATTGTAAAGTGTCGCGAATGATGAGGACTTGGTTGAAAGAAGCTTCTGCAAAAAGGATGAGATCATCGGCAAAGAATAAATGGGATAGTGGCAGGCCAGATTTGCTTAATTGAATAGGCTTCCACCGGCGATGAGCCATTGCCTAAGTAATTGCATGGCCTAGACGTTCCATGCAAAGGACAAAAAGGTAGGGAGAGAGAGGGTCGCCCTGGCGAATGCCTCTAGTGGGAGCAAAGGAGGCACTGTGCTCACCGTTCCAATTGACCTGGAAGGAGACAGTAGTAACACACTTCATGATGACAGTGATCAGTGACTCGGGAAGGCCAACATCGAGAAAAGTATCATGAATAAAGGCCTATGACAGCCGATCATACGCTTTTTCCAGGTCCACTTTAATAGCCATATGGCCCTTTCGTCCAGTTTTCCTTCTCAATGAGTGGATGACCTCTTGTGTGATGATGATGTTGTCGGTAATAAGACGGCCCGAGACAAAACTACATTAGGTGGGAGCGACGAGCTTATCGAGGTACGGTTTAATCCTGTACATTATAATCTTATAGAGAGCTTTATACAAAACCGAACAGAGAGCTATCGGCCGGAACTGAGAAATAGCAGAGGGAGACTGGATCTTAGGAATAAGAACCAGGATGGTACGGTTGATCTCCGAGTCCCACGCGTCATGCCGAAAGATGCGCTGGAAAAAAGTGAACAGAGCGAGTCTAAGAGTGTCCCACTGGGACTGGTAGAATAGTGCTATGAAGCCGTCGAAGCCAGGAGCTTTGTTGGGAGACATGGAGAAAAAAGTCGTGTGAACTTCATCGGGGCTAAGCGGACGGGTGACGTTAGTGAGAGCCTGGGATGGGAGCGGAGGGAAGTGGCCAAGGAGAGGCCAGGCAGTGTGGGGTTGACCCTCAGAACTATAAAGCTCCTCAAGAAAAGAGCGAGCTAAACGTTTGATAGATGGGCCATTAGAGACCGTGGTGCCAGTGGCGTCCGTAAGAGAAATGACTCGTGTCTGACGACGTCTGGCCCTAGTGAGAGTGTGGTAGTAAGTGGTATTCCGATCACCCTAGTTAAGCCACTGACTTCTGGAACGCTGATGCCAGAAAAGTTCTTCCTGATAGAGGACATGTTCTAAATCCTGGCACAGGGTAGCCTCGAGCTCGCGGAGAGAGGGGGAATCGGTGTACTCCAGAGGTTGTTGAATACCCTCGAGACGAGCCATGAGCCGCTTCTTATGGTGGAAGATGTTACCAAAGACAGTGCGATTCCAGTTCTGGAGAGTGGCTGACAAGTCGCAGAGCGCTCTACTTAGGTCCGAGTTTTCAGGGGTCCAGTTATCAACGACCACTTGGCCAAAGCATTCGTGCGTGAGCCAGGCTGACTGGAAGCAAAAGGGCCGGGTAGGCTGACTGGGGGGGTCAGTGGGAGGGAAGGTAGTGAGAAGGGGCCGATGGTCCGATTTTAAAAAAGGCAGGTGAGAAACCGGGTGGTGGGGAAAGAAGAGAGCCAAGAATCAAAATAGAAGGCACGGTCCAATCTAACTTGAACTGGCCTGCGCCGCCACGTATATCTGGGCCTAGAAAAACCAAGATCATGGAGACTGCAAAGATGAACACATTCGCGGAAGTGCGTATTGACGATAGAAGATTGACGTGATCCCCCGCGTTTATCAGAAGCTTCCAGTTTGGCATTAAAGTCACCTCCCAACAACCAAGGGAAAGTAGTGTTCCGGGCCAAGTGGGGGAGATAATGCCAGAGGAATTTTTGGAAGGCAGGAGTAGGGCTCGCATAGATGCAGTAAAATCAAATGACGATTGGTCCCACGTAATGCTGGTGTGGATGAATTGACGATGGGCTAGTCGAATTCTGACTTGTAACTCCCGATGTCAGAGCAGCCAAATGCCCCTGAATAACCTACTGCTTCAACCCGGAAAGAATGAGCGAAGTCTAATTTTTTAATGACTTTCAGCGCGCGATCACCACTAATGCCAGGCTCAATCAACACAACCAAGCGCGGGCGATGAATACGAAGATAGTTCTTCACGATGGGCGGAAAGGTCCTCCCTCCGGCCCCTTGGCAGTTCCATATAAAGATAGTCATTAAGACAGGGAGAAGGCAGGATTTATGTCTGGGCGGTACATAGGTTGACTATGGAACTAGTCAACTCTGAGCTGGGAATTGGGGCCTGGGGCGCACCTAATTCCTCCATAGGGGTGTCCGGTTCGACACAAGGGGCCCCTGCGATTCCAGGAGTAGTGTCTGGGTTAGGGGGTTGGGGGGGTTTGGTCCTCGAGAGGATCATGGGGACAATGGTCGAGGTGGGTCCCGGGACTCTATGAGATCCTCTTCCATGGTTCTGCAACCCAATTCTGTTGGGGTACGCTTCGGGAAGGATGGGTCGTGGATGATAAGGTCGGTATGGGAGGGTAGGGTAAAAGTAACATGGGCTGGGCCTTGGGAGGGGCTAGGTTGGAAGGGGGCCAAGGCCTGCATGGGAATGTGGGTGGGCTGGGGCAGGTGGGTGGGCTCGGAATTGGGGGCCTGGCCCACAGTCTGGGAAGGTGTTAGGGGAAACGATGTAGTAGATGGGGAAGGGGCTTGGGTCTTCCGGATGTGCTGGAGTGGCCCTCGTGTGTGGTTCTTGTCGCGTCTAGACGAAGGAGTTAGGGAGAGCCCCTTTCGGTGGTTCAAATCAGACTGATCTAGGGACGCATGAGGACGGGGACTGGCGACCGTTGGGGAAGGAACTGAGGTGGAAGCAAGCTGATCAGCGACAGAGAGAGCTGAGAAGCGCGAACCTCGCGATGTGGCCAGGTATACCTGGGTGGATTGGGGGTTGCGATCGCAAGAGAAGGGATTGGGAGGACGACAAGCTTTCCTGTGTACCTGCATCCAAGGGCCAAAGGTGGCTTGTTGGGTGGCATCGGAGGGGGAAGAGTGATGTGAATCAATTGGGGGAGGGACAGGCGACAGAGAAGAGGAAGTCACTGGTTCAGGGGCAGTTGCTGGACGTGAGGGACAAATGGAGGAATCATGTCTGACCTGGCCACAATGAAAACAAATTTGAGGTAAGCCTTCATAGGCTACGTGGATGAGCTCTCCATCAAGCTCCACAACAAAGCGGAGGGGGGAACTGATGTCAATATTGACGACAACCCTAGCGAATCGCCCACGGTAAGCTTGTTGTGTGTTGTTGTCGATTTTGACGGTCCGACCTACCAAATTGCCAAGGGCGGGGAGAATGGATGGGTGATACCGAGCGATGGGGAGGTCTGGGAACCGAATCCAAGCCACCACGTGTGTAATTTTGCCAGACGCTGGCCGGAAGTCAGGAGCCCACGGTTGAACAGATAGAACGTGGCCAGCGATGATCCAAGGGCCTTGAGTTAAGGTGTGTATGTAATCTTCCTCTTCTCGAAAATTGCTGAGGTAGAAGTCATTTTCTAAGTTGACGATTTTAATCAGTCCTTTAGGGTGCCATAGAGTGTGAAGGCAATCGCGAAGCATGGTGAAGCTTAATTTCCTGCCGAGGAGCTTTACCACCACCGCATTGGCCCACACTTTGTCCAATTTTCCTTTGAAAGTGTTTGAAAGTTCAACGCTTAATCCATACCCCTGAACAATGGTGATGTCCCCTTCGGTAAGTTCAATTGGGTACTCATCCGGTCAAGCTAAGTCAGGGAACGCAGTGTTAGGGTTGGAGGGCCCAGACACCACCGTGCTATAGCTCATTAGAGGTTGGAGTCCCGACGGTGCCGAGGGGGGTGGGTCTTCCTCCCGTTCTCACGTGCGAACTTTTTTGGCTATGGGCATGGTGGATTCATTTGGATTAGGGGAAGGCATAGTGGAGCAGGACAGCTGGCTGTTCAAAGAACTATAGTAGGCTTGCACAATGTGCTGTAGTAGATGAGTCAAAAACTATAGCAGATGATCAACGTACTATAGCAGTTGAGAGCATTCTTATTAAACTTTGGTTCTTTATACTTATGATGTAATTTAAATAATTAAATTTCCTCGATTTAAAGAAAACAAAAGTGGCTTATTTACTCTATTATAAACATGTATCCAACTTAATTTTCCTTGCTTGAAAACCTTGCTCAAAAAGCCTTTACTCTTTCACCTCTTGCCTATCTTAATTTTCTTCAACATTAACAAAAATCCCCAAATCAATAGGCATTCCAATTGAGAAACCCATAAGACATATTCATAAAATTGATCCTAGAATCCTTAAACCCATACTTTTCTTACTATACGAACCAAAACCCTTTCAAAAATCCAACAAATCAAAAATGCTCTTACCTTGATTCTTCACCAAACAATGTGTTTCTTG
>JANIJH010000005.1:47176595-47196785 GCA_024520975.1 Erythroxylum areolatum
AACCTATCTTGTACCTAAACCATTTCTTACCTAGAATTCTTCTTCCCTTTACACATGAATAATCGCCAATAATTTCTTATTTAATAGTTCTAACTTTCAAAAAAAGTTCAGGATTCAACATTATTATTATTATTAGTTAACTTTTTTACTAATAAAAATCATTCATTTTAAATAATCAATGGATTACATATTTCCAATTATATTATACTGTAGGGGTACTTTAATTATTGACACTATTTTTTATATTCTGTCAACTGCAACCAAATACATTTTTGTCATCGGGACGAATACAGTTTTATCTGTTTTGTTTATCACAACCAAACACCTCATTGTCTTCAATTTTTGTTCTGTTCTGTCTCCAAATTTTTGTTTCGTTCCGCCTCTGCATATGAGAGACAGTAACCATACGCAGCATTATAGTAGCCTAGGAACTGAATACACTAGACAGAACAGAGTTATTAAGATTATAACCTTTGAATCTACTTTCTAAATACATGGTTATAAAGAAATATCAAATCATAGACAACTTTCTAAATAGAGGAGTTATTTTTATTTTTATTTTTGCATAAATGAAAAATAACAACAAATTACATAATACGTCTAGGGGAGGCAATCCCCGACAGATCCTCTTCTAAGAGGAGGTGGCACCTAATGGGTGAAGTCGTAAAATAAGTGAGCATAATTTGTAAGCCAGTCAGTGCATCTATTACCCTCTGGAAAGATATGTTGATGAGTAACAATCCTCCAGTTACATAAATAGAGGAGTTATTGAGGGTTACAACATGCCACGCTAATATGGACATCAGGAATAAAAGTAGGATGTACCATAAATACATCATATCCAGTGCATGGACGTTGCTTGCTTAGGAGAAAAGATTCTTCTGTTCTAGTAAGCCTTTGACCACCTTACTTCGCACAGATTTAATTACAAGGCCGTTGCTTAGATCTTTTTTGCTGCTTGGCGTGGGACGTGTGTGAATTGGTGCTGGCTGTGGAGTGCTTGCTAGAAGCTAGCAAAACCTGGTGACTGACGCGTTATGGACTAGTCGAGTGCAAAACTTGGTCAAAGAAATGAAAGAATTTGGGGTTTTATTTTGTGTTTATTATTTTGTTTTTTAAATATATATAGAAAAATTCTAATCTCTTATTCATTTATTTGTTATTTTTTAAAATTAATTCAATCCATAAAACAAAATGCTTAACTAATTTCTATAATACGTAAGTGATATTGTATTGTGCATTTTAATAATCTAGAATTTAAAGGATTTAATTAAAAAATTAAGTTATTTAAGGTATAATCTCGCCTTATCTATTTTATCATTCTAGAATTAAAAAACTATTACCTTAAACTTAAGTTACATAAAGTGTGATTTAAAGAACTTAATCGTATAAGATATAATATATCCATATGAATTTTAGCCACCTAAAATTTAAGGTCTTTTATTTTTTAAGTTAAATTAGATAAGGCGTGATCATTTGCTTTTGTTCCCAGGCTATGATTTTGGCTACATTGTTCCTGGAGAAGTGTGATTACCAGTGGACGTTGGCTGCATGGCGCAATCTTGAAGTTGGTGGCTCGTAGACTAGTGTAAGGACTCTGTTTGGTGGAGTTAGGAATGTCAACGGACTCATTGGATAGCCCGCGTGGACCTGACCTATCTTTACTTTTTTATTAAAAAATTTACAAAGTTCTTGTTATTTTGGTCAGGTTACGGGCCAACTCAGCCTGTGCTTTGTTCGTGGCTTAATCAATCCGAGCTAAAATTGACCCAGTCTGTGCTTTGTCTGTAACCTAATCAATCCGAACCAAAATCGGACCAATTGGGTCAAAATTGTCAAACCTAGATGAAGTTATTTCGGTGCATGGCATGGGACACTTGTGACATGAAGCTATTGGACTTGTGAAGCTAGTTGCTTGTTTAAACTTTGTGGAAGATTGTGACTGGGCCGTTATGGAAATAAAATGTTAAGTTTTTTTTAATTATATAAAAATAATTAAATACTTAAAACAAAATAGTTTACTAACATGTATAACAAGTGATCTCGCTTTTTACGTGTTAGTATTATAAAACTTATGTTATTTAAGGTGTGATGTCATTTTACTTATTTTAACAATCTAAAAAGTAAAAGGATTATCACCTTAAACATGAGTTACATATGGTGTGTTCTTGCCTTATAAATTTTGGTCGTTTGAAGCTTTAAGTCTTTGATCCTAAAAGCAGAATTGCATAAGACGTTATCCCATTTTATGAATTTTAGTAATCTAGAACTTAAGACCCAATTTTTCCCTTAAATCAATAAAAGAACCACAAAAACAAGAAAACGAAACTATAGCTAACTCAAACAAAATTAATAAAAATTGTCATATTTGGTTTGTTTCCAAAATAGCATAATTGTTTAACATCATTATGTTCAATGAGTTTTTTTTTCTTTTCAATCTTCCACATATTAGGAAAGTTTCAAATTAATATACATCAAACTTGAGAATGTGACTTCTTTATAAATGATTTCATTCTATGTCCATTCACCTTGAATATCTTTTTGGTATTTAAACTCTTTATTTTCTCTTAATGAAATACATTAGTGACAATAAAAATACCAATCTATCTATAATGTAACTTAAAAGTTTCAAAATTTTTAATTTTTTATTTAAATGTCCATTCTTTTAAAAATATTTATCAAGTTTTCAAACTTTTAAAAATTGGATAACTTAATTTTGTCTCCATTATCATTTTGTTAAAATGACTAATAGAATACTTGAAGACTAATATTTGCCCTTCATCTTTGTTAACATGATTTTTTAACTCTAATATGGAAAACATATTAGTAATTATGCATTCAAAACATGGCTTTTTTATACTAAAAAATTATTCGAGAAAGAAGATGCTACATAGTCCACCCAAATCTCAATGTTCACATACTTCTTTAATAATATTAGCAAAATTTTAATAGAAACAACATTTTGAATTGAGTTATCTAGTTTTTAAAATATTGGACAATTAGCTAAAAACTTTCAAAAGTGAAACATTAAAATAAAAAAACTTGAAAAAAGTTTGGCACTTTACAATCCATTATCTCCAAAAGAGTTAACCTTTCTACCAAAGAAAACAAAATTTGATAAAAATAACAAAAAATCAATTTTGTAAGCAATTATAAAATCATTGTGTAGATAGTTTATGAAGATATACAAAATACAATAAAACTATAAAATAATAGTAAATTCGTGTAAACTTTATTAAATATAAATTATTGTTAAATAAAAAGCTTATGGTTTTCATGGCCATAAGGCAAATATTGCTTACATTACCATTACACAATATTAGTTTTGATTACTATTAGACAATATTAGTTTTGATGGTCAAAAAGGCCATTAAAATGATAGCCATGTAATTGAGTCCTATTTTGAATATCTTAAATTATGAAAAAATCTATTATTGAGACAATATTAGTTTTTATGAAATTATATATTATGACTTGTAAAAAAACTTGAATATTTGAAAGTTTAACATAAAACTTTATACACTTGTGTAAAGTAATTCAATTTATCCAAAAAAATAAACTGTTACAAATATAGATGCAAAATGCCTCAATATGCTCGCTAATGAGAAAAGCTCTCTCTTCTCTTTAAAATGTTTGTCGCCATCTGTCACCTTTTGGTCATCTAAACCTACAACTTCTCCATAATCTTCTTCACTCTAGTTTCTTTAATTTCTCTTAACTTCCTTACATCTCTATGTCTATGTCCTGCCTCTCTTCCACCTTTAATCGGAAACATCCTAGCTAAGCATGACCATTCTAGCTATAAATAGTTAGCAACAACCAAAATTGTCTCCCTCTGATTGATTTAAGCGTTCTCTTACTATTGCTTTTATATGTCATTCCACTAGTCCTCCTTTATTTTACCTACTTCTCCTTTCCTTCCTCTATTTGCTCCATTCCCCTTTGGAATTTCTTGCTTTACCTATCAAGGAATTTTTTTTGCAAATTTTCTAGTAAATATTTTCCCTCTTTCCTAAAATAGATGGAACTTCCTCTTTCAAACTCGCAATTTCCTCCCCTCTTAAAGGGTATACAAAACAACTCTTCTCTGTAAGGTGAGTTTAACTATCCTCGGAAATCTAACTTAGGAAAGGTCTCCTCAATTGAACTTATTGCAATAATTTAGAAAAGAGCTTATGGAACTAATAAGTTGATGAATAGTTCTAGGAAAAATTAGTGCTTAGTCAATGGAGATGAGTCTCTAGTAAATAAATTAAATTAATTCTCTCCCCAAAAAATTAAGCGCAAATCTTTTTTGCCCATCCTAAAGAAGTCCTAAAGCAAGGTATAACTAAATGGAACACTTCTTTGATTGGCTTAGTTGTAAATAGAAGACCTATATTCCCTCTAATGCAAACTTAGGCTAATGTCAACTGGAAAAAGCTTTGGTTAACTAAGTTATTGATCAATAAACAAGGACTTTTCATATTCAAGTTTGGTTTAGCTAAAGGAGCACAAAGAATACTAGAATCATGCCCTTAATACTTGAATTAGAAACCAACATTCTTAAAAAAGTGGGCATTTGGTATGTAGCTTATATAATTGATATTAAAGCACATTCCTACCTGAAGCAATATTCATAATGTTCTATTTGAATATGGGTCCATGGTAGGACTAAGTTATCTTGCAACAAAAAAGATTGGATATGCAAGGTTGCTTTCTACTCCTCTCTCACAACTTCCCATAGCATTTTCTCTTCTCTAACTTGTCTCAACCCTTCCTTCCTATTTTCCCAGCAGATTGTTCCCTACTTTAGTGTAAACTTGAATCTCATTCTATCCTTCTTTTTGTTTAATTTCCCCTAAATTTGTATCCACCCATTCTCGTTTCTCTCTAATCTAGCTTTCCTACATATTATTCTCACCTTCCTTTTTTAGCTTCTAACTACAACAACTTTTGGTTATTAGCTTTACACTATCTTTTATTGCTCCCTTTTTAGGAATGTCAATCCTTGAGCCTCCAAATTGGAAAATTTCTCACCTCTCTCCCTAATTAACCCACCCTTCCTTCAACATCCCCCCTTCTTCCTTTGTACTAAACAAAGATCATAATGAACCTAAAATTATTAATAACAAGACAGCTTGGGTGTAAGTGGTAGGTGATGGAACTCCGAATACCAAGTTGTGGCGTTGCCCGTCAAATACGAATGAAGTGTTATAGTGTCCCCACCTAAAGAAATCCTAAATAAAGGAGGAAAGCAACCATTCTATCTAGGAAATACATGAACAAACTCCAACTGGAAAAAAGTATGGACTATAAGAAGTTAGTCAATGATGATAATGTGTTCTTCTATAAATTTTCATCCAAAACATAAGACTTGAGAATTGTTGAAGCTGGATAGTGGCATTTGAACAACAAGCCTCTCTTCCTGTAGCTTTGGAAACTTGGTATTCAAATTCAGAAGTTTAAGCAAAAGAACTTTCATATATGACTGAATATCTATTGTATTATGTTAGAGTACTGGATCATAAGAGGATCAAGTTACCTAAGAAGCTTTTTAGGGTCCCAATATGTTTACATAAGTTAATAGCTACAACAAAAATGATTAACTATACTACAGTCTGGGTTCTAATAGATGCCAATAGCAAACTACCTGATACCGTCCAACTAATATGAATAGGAGAGTAGAATTTTCTGGTGGAAGATTTTGACATATTCATATACTCTTGGAGATTGTAATAAGTTGGAGACCTAGAAGAAAGAAATTTGTTATAAGGGATTATTAAGAACTTATGTAGATGATAGAAAAACACAACTGATATCAAACCCCAAAGCATGTAAAGCCTCCATATCAAGCCTCAAAGCCTACAAAGCCTCCATATTAGGGATAATCTATAATTCAAAACAAATTAAAGGAGGAGATCAAAAAGGAAGAAAAATGTATCTAATCCCACTCTTTAACCAAGGAGATCATAGTATGCAATGTAAGAGGGATCAACCGCCCCTCTAAACAGCTAGCACTTAGCAACTATATGGATGATAATAAACTTATATACTAAAGGATATCATTGGTAATAAAATGAAGTTTTTGAGAGGAAATTAAGGAATACTTTTGAATCATCAACATCAATTTAATGGAAGGATAATGGTGTTTTATGGTGACAGAAAGTTGTAGGTACTAAATTCCTTAATTATATACAAGATGATACACTTGTTTGTTAAGCTAAAACAATAGAGGAAGGAGATGCATATGACATTTGTGTATGCTTTTAATCTAAGCTTCTAGACAACCCCTTTACAAAATAAAATTATGGATATTACTACTAGAATTAGTGGTCCTTTGATATTAATTAGAGACTTTGGATATATGAGGTAGTCACAAGAAGTTAATGACAATATCAATTTGGGAAATCAATCAAACGAACTAAAGGATTGTGCAACCAATATACAAGTAATATATTTGAAAATTTAGGGCAATCTATTCACTTGGTCTAATAAGTATAAAGGAAGATATTTCATTAGAAAAAAGATAGATAAAGCATTAGTTATGGAGATCAATTATCACTACTCCTAGGAATTATAACATATTTCAACAATCCACTCTTCTCAAACCATTGTCTAATAGTGATTCAAGATTTTTTCTTGAAAACTCAAAAGAGATATCCCTTCAGGTTTAAAAACTACTTAGTTAAAAGTAAAGGGTTCCATTAACCAATCATGAGAGGAATTAATAAGGTCTTTTAGGGGAACAAATCATTTACTTGTATAAGGATACTTAATGTAATCAATGATGAGCTGCAGAAGCTCAATTTGCAAAAGGTTAGGGACTCCCAAAATTTAATCAAAGATAAGCCAAAAATCTTAAAATCTATTTAATCACAGCTCTATTTTGGCTTAAATTCTATTTAATCACAGCTCTATTAATCCCCAACTAATCATTTAATTTAGTTAAAAGAAAGAGAGGCTCTTAAAGAATATGCTCAAGCCTTATTGAAAAATAACTCATTAATCTAACGAAGCTCTAAATTCCTTTGGCTAAAATAAGGGGACAATAACTCCATATTCTTTTAAAAAGCTTTAGTATCCAGAAGCAATAATAATAGAGTTATCTTACTAATAAATGATAATAACTCAACAATTTTTATTTTCCAAGGAGGACACGATTAAGGAATTCATTCTTTCTTTTCCAATGCCCTGGGTATTCTAGCAATGGGGAATTCTTTAGTCCCTTTGCTAAAGTCAATTATTAAGGAAGAGATAAAACTGTAAAATGCTTCACTTCAAATTACTCTTAAATAAGAAGTAAAAAAGGCACTATTCTCTCTCAACCCTTAAAAGGAACTAGGCCTATATGGTCCTAATAGTTTCTTTTACTCTTGAGTAAGAAGAAAAAAAGACACTATTCTCTCTCAACCCTTAAAAGGAACTAGGCTTAAATGGTCCTAATAGTTTCTTTTACCAGAAAACTTGGTAGATAACTAAGAATTAGCTACAAAAGACATAATGGAATTCCTTGTGAAAGGAAGGATGTGAAAAGAAATCAATAAAATTTCATTTGCTTTATCTTAAGGAATCATGCTCTAAGCTCACTCACTTAGTGTAAGCCATCTGCATATTGTAAGTTCATTTATAAGGTGATTTCTAAGATTATGGCAAGCAAGCTAAAGCTTATTCTTCCTAGATATGTTGACACCTCAAGATCATCTTTCATCAAAGATAAGAATATAGGTAACAATATCTTGCTTGCATAAGAGCTATTTATGAACTATAACAAGAAACATGCAAGCTTAAATTGTATCATTAAAATGGAACTTTAAAAAGTTTTTAACTCAATAAGTTGGAGCTTCATTTTAAACATACTAAGGGCATTTGAATTCCATGAAATGTTTGTAGGATGGGTTGAACAATGCCTTACAACAGTCTCGTATAATGTCTTGGTTAATGGAGAGCCCACCAAAGATTATCAAGACGCAAGAGGGTTGAACAATGCCTTAAAGCAGTCTCGTATAATGTCTTGTTAATGGAGAGCCCACCAAAGATTATCAAGATGCAAGGGGTCTAAAGCTAGGAGACCTATTATCCACTTATCTCTTCATTTTGGTAATAGAAGTTCTCATAAAAAATATAAGAAAGACAACTTCTCAAGACAGTTAGTTCAAACATCACTCAAGGTGTAAAAAGACTAAAACTTACCAACTTAGTTTTTTATTGATGATTTGATTTTGTTTTGCAAAGTTGAAGCAAGTTTACTAAGTATTCTAATGTCAGCATTGCAATCCTTTAAGATTTTATTGGGTCTCTCTTTAAACAAGAATAAAAATTTCCTTTAGATATCCAAAAGAGCTCTTTATAATGCCTTTTGGTTTCATAAATCACTGGACTAAGAGCTAATACCCCTTCATTCACATATTTAAAGACCCCTATTACATCAAAAAGGCCTTCCCATAGAGTGTTTAAACCACTCATAGACAGGATACAAAAAATGATGTCAAGCTAGTATAGTAGGAGCCTCAGCCTAGCAAGAAGAGCTTAGTTAAATATCTTAGTCCTAGATAGCATTCACATATAATGGTCATCCCACCTCAGCTTCCTAAGCAACATTGCCAAAGTAATGAAAAATTTGCTCCAAAACTTCTTATGAAGTGGAGATACAACAAGGAGAGCCATGGACAAGGTTAAATAGGTTGAAATAAACTTACATAAAGAAGAAGGGGGCTTATAAATCAAAGCACTAATGCTTACCAACAAATTCCTTATGATAAAAAGGTCATGGAGACTACTTAAATGATAAGCAATCCTTATGGACATGATGGATCCATGTCTATTATATAAGAAATGGAAGCATATGGAATTCACAATCTAGGGCAAGCACTGTGTGATCACAAGTCAGATAGGAAATAGGACAACCACAAGTTTCTAGCATGACAATTAGTCCCAATTTGTTACCCTAAATGAATCCACAGAATTAAACTTTACGAGGAATATCATTCCTTTAAACTTCGCAGTGTATCGGATCATTTTGGAATCTCTGCCCAACACTCCACTCCAAAGCCAAATCGATTAAGGTATAGACATCAACAAGGAGGACGGCATAAGTTATATCAAGACAAAAATAAGTATTTTCACTAATACCTCATTTGGCGATCTCCTAAGACCTTATTACCCCGAGACACCTTTGTACAAAATGCTATAGCACAAATAAGCTTTACCCCGAGCAAGGCGATGGAGTGTAATTACACAATTGTCACAATCCAATCACTTCAAGGAAAAGACTGACTAAGAGCAAGGCGATGGAGTGTAATTAATATGTAGACGTTTTGTATTTGCTTAATTAACGCATAAGGAAAAGTGCGAAAGATGTTGCCATTACGTGGGATTCCACGAGCCCTTGCGCGCGTGGCCATGAAACCCCAAAATATCAGGCCCAACAAGTCTCTCTTGTTCCTTCTATGCCCTAATGCTCTTTTTCTGTACGCTCTCTCTCTTTCTTTGAAGGAGCTGAGACAGAGATGAAAGAACGGAACAGAATAGAACAGAAGAAGAAGAAGAAGGCGATAAGGATAGGGTGAGACAGAGAGTGTGAAACATTTCTATAACATGGACTTATAGGGCTTCTTCTACTTGGTGGATCAATGTTAACGTGGTGAGCCACTGAATCCCTTTCACCATTTTCAGTGTATTTTCCTTCTAATCCCTTCATAATTCAACTGACAATTGAGCGAAAGGACAAGATCTAAGATGGCCCATTTGCTCTAACTTTCAGGATTTTACAACTTAGTGGTTTGAGATTGTGATTGTCATGCAAGTGAAATCGGCTTCGGTTTCTTCGCCGAAGCAAAGGGATTTTACCCCTACCGGCTCTAGGCTCCGAAAGAAACATAAGAGACTTGATGCCATTTCTGAAAGCGTTTACAATCAAAACCATAATGATTCTAATCTGAATAGAGGCAGGTCCGGTTCCCGGTCGGCCGAGATTGGTGATTTTGAGCCCCGTCGGAGCTCAAGGGTGCGGCGCGCGCCTGTTGTGCTGGATGTCTCCCCCCCGCCGGTTAAAAGAAGGAGAAAGTTCAGTAAGAATTCGCCTTTCAGTGTTAAGCAAAGTCAAAAAATTAGTGTAGCAAGAGTTGAGGAGGAGGTGAAGACTGAGAGGATTGGTGTTTCGGATGTTTCTGAAAGTTGGCGACATCGGCTGAGGTCAAGGGATAGGAATGCGGCCTCTGAAGAGAAAGGTAAGGTGAATGGGAAGAGGAAGCTCTTATATGGTGTAGAGATATCGGCTGAATTGGATTTTAACAAGAGGGAGTTGATGGATGGAAAGTTGATGCTAGGGAGATCAAAGAGATTGGGTAGGAGCAAGGTGGTACGTGATTCGGAGACAGGAGAGCAGGGAAGTGGGATACATGATGTTGAAAAGGTGAGCAAGCAGGATGATGGGCAGATTTGTTTTGGGAAACATGAGACTGAGAAGGTAGAGACGAAGGTGGTGGCTAATGATGGTCAGGAAGACGCGCCAGTTTTACATGGTGAAGTGAGTGGTGGAAATGATGGGGAACTTTTGGTTGCTGATCCCCTGCAGTTAGGGGCATATGAGAGACATGAGAAAGTGAGAGTGGATGCTATGGAATTGGAGAAAGAGATTCACTTTGTGGAAAATCTTGAGCAAACTGTTAACGAGGTAGATGACAAACTTGAAATTAATGGCAATGGAGAAGATGTTGAGAGAAGCGATAACAAGGAAGAGGACTTAACAAATGTGAAGAATCAAAAGTGTGAGAGTCATAGTGTTGAAGTTGTTGAAGATTTGAAAGCAGTAGTGGATGAAAGTGGTAATAAAGTAGAAGGTGCTTCAGCTGTGGTATCTGAAATGCCCTTGGAAAGCAGGGAAGTTAAGAAGGTAGACAAATCAAATGGCAACACTACTGTTGCCCTTTGTAGGCCACGGATTAAACACGGTAGACGGTGTGGCTTGTGTGGTTGTGGAGATGATGGCAAACCACCAAAGAAGTTAATGCAAGATGCTGGTGATAGTGAAAATGAGGCCTATAGTGGTTCATCGGCTTCAGAGGAGACTGAATATGACATTTGGGATGGGTTCGGTGATGAACCTGGATGGCTTGGCCGTCTTTTAGGTCCCATAAATGACCGATATGGCATTGCTGGAATCTGGGTTCATCAGCACTGTGCGGTGTGGAGTCCAGAGGTACAGTTTCTGAAGATTTTCCCATTATTTCGTGACTGTTCCATTAGTTCTACTGCATATTAAGGATACCGTTATTGTTTTTAATTTTTGGGAGGAGGTCCAGGTTTTCTTCCTATTTCAAAATTTTCTTGAACGTTTAATGTTTGAATAGTGCAAAGGTAAGCATCTGTTTGAAGAGATAGACACACCTGCACAATAAGGAAATGTAATTAAATTTTCAATGGTTTTCTTTATCTTCAGATTAGGTTGCTCTAAGTATATTTGAGACTGTTGGAAATCTGGTGTTCGATCTTTGGTAACTTTCGCATATACTTTTACCTGATTCTACATTTGATTCTAAGCGCTAAATTTTGTGTAAAATACCCCCTCATTGTCATTATACCTTTATTATGATCAAGCTTGTCATTTTTGAGTTTTAGGTTTTCCTCAAGCAGAACATTAATGTAAAGGCATTAACAAACACTTTGTTTATGAACTGCCAAGTGTCGCTGAGTTGTAGATATGAACTTCTGCCAAGATACGCTCTAATGACATAATTTTTCAGTCTATCTTTATCATGTAGGTGAATATACTTTCCAGCAGTATGCTGTTTTATCTTTAACACACTATTCAATTGGTTTCTCCCACTCAAATATGGTATAAGTTTCTGGATTCCGATTCTAGTCCACAGGCATAGAGAATATATGGGAAACTTGTCCCTTTCACAAGCTGGGATCTCTTTTGATCAGATGAGTATAACTAGAAATATTGGTAGAAGTTCTCCTTTTGCTATTTGACTCCTTTGGAAACTATTAATAATCATCTTCTTTTAGTAATTTAAATTTCCTGATTTGATTTTGAGTCGCAAGTAAAACCTTACTGATGATATGGATTAGTTTACTCTGAAGTTAGCAATAAGAACAAAATAATGTGAGGAAATAATAGGATTAACCTGTGAGTTTGCAGTTGTAAGGACTATTGTGCACTTGCCGTTCCATGTTTGAGTGGGTACACTGTAGCAGGATCAGTTTATTCCTCTGTTTGGTTGGTTTCATGTTCATAAATATTAAGACACTGAGTTCATCCCTTAGTTTTTGTCCTTTGTTTTATGTTGAATTATCAGGGAATGCTTTTTCTAAAACATGCAAAAGCCTAAATGTAATAAAGCTCTAGTTGTTCCCTTCTCACTTTTATGAGCTTGACCCTGTTAGTTTAATTCCCTTGAAACTAGATTTGCATGCTTTTGGAAGTTGCTGCGTAGCTTATTGGCATATTATTTTTGTACCTTGTCTTTGCAGATCTTGATTACAGTGACCTCATTATTTTTGTTTGTGGTGGCTAACTTTCTATGGAGGATCTAGATGATTTTTTCCTTTCCATATTCACTGTTTCTGTTAGTTCATAAGATTATCAGCATTAAATATTAGAGCATCTCTTGTTTTTAAATGTGAAAATTTTATTTAGAGGAATTAAGTAGCAACCTATACTATCTGATGTCTACATCTATGCATTTTTTATCAGCACTCGTGATTCATCTTTTATATTTTATTGGCTATTAATGTTGCTGAGTCCCCCATGTTTTCCATTTTATCTATTTCCCTAGATTTTTCTTGCATTTGGATATCTTGTTCTAGTAGCCCTTGATGAAGTTTGTTTTATATACGCAGGTTTACTTTGCTGGTTTGGGTTGCTTAAGAAATGTAAGGGCTGCACTTTGTAGAGGAAAAGCATTAAAGTGCAGCCGCTGTGGAAGGCCTGGGGCAACCATTGGATGTCGTGTTGATCGGTGTCCAAAAACTTATCATTTGGTTGGTTTTTATACTTACTGCATGAAGTGTTCTTCTCTTCTTTTTTATGATTTCCTTTTGGAACTTTTATATAGAGTCTTCAGTTTGTATAGTAAACAGCCATACAGAGGCTGCGCTTGGCTTTCCTCTTCTTCAAACTCATGTTTGTCAATGGCATGCAGCCTTGTGCACGAGCTAATGGATGCATCTTTGACCATCAGAAGTTTCTCATAGCATGTACAGATCATAAACATCATTTTCAGCCTCATGATGATAGATATTTGATGCGAGTAAAGAAACTAGAGGCTAAGAAAATGCAGTTGGAACTGAGAAAGCTGTCAAATGATGCTTGGAGAAAGGATGTTGAGGCTGAAGAGAAATGGCTGGAAAACTGTGGTGAGGATGAAGAGTTTTTAAAACGGGAGAGCAAGAGACTTCATAGAGATTTGTTGAGAATTGCACCAGTGTATATTGGAGGTTCAGACTCAGAGAATGGTAAGTTGTGTGAGGGATGGGAATCTGTTGCAGGACTTAAAGATGTCATCAGATGTATGAAGGAAGTAGTTATCTTACCACTGTTATACCCTGAGTTCTTTAACAATCTTGGCATTGCACCCCCGAGGGGTGTTTTACTGCATGGGTACCCAGGAACAGGCAAAACTCTTGTTGTTCGTGCATTGATTGGATCATGTGCTCGTGGTGATAAACGGATAGCATATTTTGCACGGAAAGGTGCAGATTGCCTAGGAAAGTATGTTGGTGATGCTGAGCGCCAGCTAAGGCTGTTGTTTCAGGTTGCTGAGAGATGTCAACCTTCAATAATCTTTTTTGATGAAATAGATGGGTTAGCACCTTGTCGAACAAGGCAGCAAGATCAGACTCATATTTCCGTTGTCTCTACCTTGCTTGCTCTAATGGATGGCTTAAAATCTAGAGGTTCGGTGGTGGTGATAGGTGCAACAAATCGTCCTGAAGCTGTTGATCCAGCATTACGCAGGCCTGGTAGATTTGACAGGGAAATCTACTTTCCATTGCCATCAAGTGAGGATAGGGCTGCCATCCTTTCACTTCATACACAAAGGTGGCCTAAACCTGTTAATGGTCTTTTGCTAAATTGGATTGCAAGAAGAACTGTAGGCTTTGCTGGTGCTGATCTCCAGGCTCTTTGCACTCAAGCTGTCATTATAGCCTTGAAGAGGAATTTCCCTTTGCAAGAAGTTCTATCTGCTGCTGGAGAGGAAGCTTCTGGTGGTAAACGCCTCCCACTTCCGGCTTTTACAGTGGAGGAGAAGGATTGGTTAGAGGCTTTAGCCTGTGCTCCGCCCCCATGCTCATGTAGAGAAGCAGGAATAGCTGCTCATGCATTGGTGTCTTTTCCACTTCCCTCACATCTAATTCCTTGTTTCCTTGAGCCATTATCCACCTTGCTCGTTGCCCTATATGTTGATGATAGCCTCTGGATGCCACCTTCTCTATTGAAAGCTGCTATAACCATCAAAACTGTGATTGTTTCTTCTTTGGAGCAGAAGAATCTGGCTAGTGATCGATGGTGGTCTTATATTGGTTGTTTCCTTAAAGAAGATAATGTTGCAAAGGAAATACTGAGAAGGCTTTCACGTGTGGGCATGTTAATCGCAGAAGGTACTTGTGCTGGTATTGATGCTGTTTCTGAGGACAATGTTGATGATGAGTTTGAGTCTCAACAGTTTGCAGCCCATACTGGGGGCATTCATAGAAGTTTGTCCAGTAGTGTTTCTTTTTCACCTAGAAAGAAATCAGAATACCGGCTATTGATTGCTGGGAGTGCTAGATCTGGCCAGAAGCATCTGGCTTCTTGTATTCTTCACTCCTTCGTTGGAAATGTAGAAATTCAGAAGATTGACTTAGCAACAATTTGTGAAGAAGGACATGGTGACATGGAGCAGGGGATAACAGAAATATTAAGTATAGCTCTCTTTTTCTTGTTCCCTTTTCCATCTTGGTGTTTTGGTGTGGTCACTTATAACACTTACCATATTTTACCTCACTAATTTTTCAACTCTATATAACAGTTGCTTAGTGCATATATCCTGCCAGACTTGTCTTCCATGTTTCTTGTGTTTTCTCTGGATAAAATGGCTTATGTTTTTCCTGTTAATTGATATTTTGCAATATGAGCTTTTTTTTAGATTGAAGTTTAACCTGTTATGTAACTCTGAGAATAAAACAAAGATTTCATTGATGCATTGTGTAATATCCTCGACCTCCTATTGCCATAGTCTGAACACCTAAGATTAGATTGTTCTAGACGATGTTTAAGAATTGTAATAGTCACTGAATCTTTCATTTTAACTACAATATTCTGATAGTCCTATTAGTCAGTTAATCTTCCTCAAAATATGTAGATCAGAAAGAGGGACTTTAAATTGCTGTTGGAATATGAATTCAAAGACTATCTGGGACATGGGCAGCATATACAACTCCACCTAATATGAGTAATAAAAAGTTGTGCATGTGCTTTTGGAGACCGCCATTGAGATCATATGGGGCATATGGAAATTTGTTAAAAAATACAAGGTTGATGGTATGCTGCTTATTAAGTTTAACATTTAGCAGTCCTTATTTTGTTTTTTTTTTCTTTTTTTTGTTTAGGACAACTGTTTAAATTCAATTTAAGCCATGCCTAATTTGAAAAGCTATATTACTGGAAGTTTGTGCTTTACTTGGATATTTGTAAACATCCTACTAGTTTCAAGCTTCCTATCATGCTTAAATATTCATATGAGGATTTGTGATGCATTTATAAAAAAATGTAATTTTTCATATTGTGACCAACCTTTTCATCAACCGAAATAAGTGAGGTACCTATTATTATAGATACTTAAGTACATTTCTGAAAACATTGTACCTTTCTAGATACCAGTACACTTTTGCCCCATTGCAACAAACAGAACAATGACAAAGTTCTGTACAGCAATTTGCTTGGAACTTTCTAATCAAGTGATGTTACTCAACTTGGGTCTGTTTTGTTTACCTAGTTTAAAATGTTACAAAATTGATGCTGAACAGTGAGGCTTAAGAATTCAAATGGTTTTGTGTAGCCAAGATTTATATATGATTCTTTTCTCTGCAATGTGGAATCTTTAAGCTGGCTTTGTGACACAGATGAGGTGACCCTTTTGAACAGTGTAGCACCTGATTTGTAGTCCCATAGCTGTGATTGATTCTTTGCAATGTAGGAATCTTTGATTCATTGCTTTGGCATTTGCTTGAACTATAAATAACATCTTTTGTCAGAAAGAGGTTAGATCTTCATAAATGTCTGTTGCCTTTGTAGTGAAATGTGCAAGTCTGCAGTCGTGCTTGATATTCATGCCAAGAATTGATTTGTGGGCTCTGGAGACATGTTGTGGAGGTAGTGAGGAAGATGAAGTTTCTCCAATCAACCCTCCGCTTCTTGATGCAAAAACCTGTTGTGTAAGTGGTCAAGTTGTCGATGGGTTAAACAGATCCTCTGTTCCTCAATACAGGGTAGCTGAAACAATTGAGCACCAAGATGCTCGGAGAAGATCTTCACATGTATGGAACTCTTTTGTGGAGCAGGTTGAATCAATATCGGTATCGACATCCTTGATAATTCTGGTATGATAGGAAATTATTATTTATTACTTTGCCACTGTAATTTTGAATTGAATGCTTGACTTGGGATACATGTATGTTTGGCCTATTACAACTTTCTTTTGGCTGTTAATCTTGATGTGCTATGATTACTCGATGGTTTTGTAGTAGGTTGCACTTTGTGGCCTCTCCTTTGAAAGAAAGTTTTTCATTTTCCTTTAGTTATATACCATACTAGTAAACTTTTTCCCAGAGGAAACCTTTTGGTATATTTGTATATGAGTTGAAGGCTGTAACTTAATGCTTAAAGGATTATTCTGTTGTTTGATCTTAAACAAAAATTTGATTGCTTATTTCCATTTACAATTTTTAATTGAATCCTAAATGTACAGTAATTTCACTTTTTTTGACTTGTATATTTGTTGGAAAAAGGAAAAAAAGTTTCCTGTTTTGGACCAATTCAACTCTTCTGGCATTTAATTTAAAAATCCAACTCTTCATTTTGAACCACTGATATAAAATGATATGAATGATTAATTTGAGTCAGTAGCAGTTGTCAGAGCTCAAGAGTAACGTGAGTGACTGAGACATCACCTTATGATCTTTTGTTGTTAGCCCTCCATGTAGTGATTTGAGCCATTTAGCTAGAATGATCTGTTATTACCTACCTGTCTAAAACATACATGGCATTGCATATGCTTCTTAAGGTTTTACTAATATCTTGTTTTAACAGGCTACTTCAGAATTTCCATATCAAGATCTACCGTATAGGATAAGGCTGTTCTTTGAGGCTGAAACTCCAAATACTAATCATTCAACTCCTATGGGGCATGCAATTTCCCGCTTTTGTGTCAATGTCAATAGAACATTTGACCATGATAGTGTGATCAATCTTTCTGCATTAGAGTTATCAAGGGATATGGTACAATTATTTGTTCAGTTGGTTCATCAAAGAACTCATGCCCATAGAAGTTCACCACAAGAGTGCAAAATTGGTGATCCTTTTCAAGATCGTTTTGATACCAAAAGTACAAATGATATTCAAGATGCTATTACTGAAAGTCCATGTAGGACACTGTTAGAAGCTCCCTCACCATTAAATAGTAAAAATTCCAAGGGCAAATCAAGCTTGCTGTTGGCAATATGTAATTTTGGGTATCAAATTCTGCGATATCCTCATTTTGCAGAACTTTGTTGGGTTACATCCAAACTGAAAGAAGGTCCTTGCACTGATATCAGTGGACCTTGGAAGGGCTGGCCTTTCAATTCTTGCATTATTCGACCTTCTAACTCATTAGATCAAATGGCTGTTGCTGGAAGCTCTAGCAATATGAAAATCAAAGACAGATCTGACTTGGTAAGGGGGTTGATTGCTGTTGGTTTATCAGCATATAGAGGCATTTATAAATCTCTTCGAGATGTCTCCTGTGAGGTAAGGAAAGTTCTTGAGCTTCTAGTCGGAGAAATTATGCAAAAAATTCAATCAGGGAAAGATAGATATCAATATGTTCGTCTTTTATCACAAGTTGCTTACCTGGAAGATATGGTTAATAGCTGGGTTTATGCGCTGCAGAGGTACTATTGCCTGTTAATTCCTATTCTTGTAGAATTATTAACTTTCAGAATTGTCTAACAGGAATTTTTTGGTTGCAGTTTAGAGCTTGATGCTCAAACGAAAATGGCAAATCATAAACCAAGTGGTGTGGAATATCCAACTGATGGAACCTGTTTGGGTAAAAATTCATTTCAAAGTGAGGAACATGATAGAAATGCTTATAATGGAGCAACCTATGTATCTGAAGGGCCGGAAGGAATTGTTCCTCAAAATCTTGAAGCTGTTGAATCTTATAAAGCGGAGAATGCCTATAATCATAATTCTGAGCGAACAGCACATTCAGAAAATGATTTTGCAGAACAGTCTAACCTTTGTGATCAGACCAACCTACATAAGCACCTTAAAAGTTGGATGGTCAATGATCAATCACGAACTAATATAACAAATGGGAAGAGTGAGACTGCACTTGGGTGGCATGATATGCCAAGTACGATGGATCTCAAGGATACTAATGAAGCTTCTGGGTCCTTGAGGGAATCAACTGTATGTTTCAGAGAATCATTCGTGTCTTCTGAGAATGGTCTTTGTGACTCTGATCTGAGTGCCTCTAAGTTCAACCCTGAGAGATCTTGCATCAAGGTTAATAAATTGGAAAGCAGAACTAATCATGCCAGCAATGAGTCTGAAGAGGAAGTTGGTATTCATGATGGCAATTTCTCTACAAAAACATTCACCATTCCTTCTCATGATGCTGGGCTCATGTGCATCTATGCCTGCTGCCCTATATGCCTGTATACTCTGCACAATATTATTCGGAAAATCTTTATCGGTGAAATGAAGTTAAACAGGTGTCATTGGACTGCAGAGGATTTTCATGATATCCATGCATCATTGTCCGTGGATCTGCTTTCAGCAGTCAGAAAAGTTGAAGCTCCTGAAAATATCACTGATTTTTCTGATGGAGTTCTAGTACATGAAACTCCCAGTCAAATGTCTGAAATTCTGCAGTTGAATGGATGCCAATGCAAGAGTTCAGGACATAGTTTAGGAGTGGATATGGAATGTGATTGTCACTCTGCAGATGGGTGTCTATCTGGGAAAGCAAAAGACTTCCTCGATTCCCAGCTTGGGTTAGACACAAAATTTGTATTCCGGGATGGCGTCTTGGTAACTATGGATTCTAACAAAGAATTTTCTTCTCACTGTAAATATGAGAATTTGTGCCTTTGTCCTCTTATAGAGTCGATAGTGATGATGAAACAGCCTACTGAATAATAATTGGCGTTCAAAGCTTGAATTTTCTGGCCAAGAAATCTTTTCACACTTTTGCAGGCAGGCAGGTGTATAGTGTCTCATAACAGGTACAGAGCGTCAATCTTTTTGTTGTTATTTTTCTAGTTGCGCGAGATCTATAACGCATTTGATGCTATTTATTCACAAAAGTTATAGAAAAATGATCTAAAGGTTTTTAAGTTAAAGGGCTGATTAGTGTTCCTTTTGGTCATTGTGGAAATATGATTTCTTGTATTTCTAGTTATTGCATTTTTCCAATCCGTTTCCCTATTTTTTTAGGACTTTTAAAAAATAAATATCAGTTCGGGGACCGTATATTGAGAAAAGTGTCTTGTGAACTTTGTTATGAATTCAGCACAAAATAGTTTTTGTAAAGCCTCCAACCAGTCTTTTTTCACAATATTTAAAAGCATTCCTATATTCCTATTTGCCTTTTCCATTCAAGTCTATCATTAAGACTTGGTGGTAAAAACTTGTAATTATATATACCTGTGGACTTGGTATCAGGTTCAGGAGGATTGCAATAGAAAATAAATGATCACCGTATTACGTGAAAATTTTCTAGCAGTTTTAATTATGCAGGACAGCGAAGAAGATCAAACTAAAGATAAAATTGGACTGGACATGGATCCTTGCCAAGGCGTACGTGCGTGCGCTGGAATATTAGAAGGCTTCAATCAAACACTGAGGAGGCCACAGTATGATTGAATTAAGAGTTGTTCTTAGTTAGTAATGATGTAGATTTACAAAATACCACACCCTTCAAAATAGAGTAATCTACATTCCCCTCATTTGGGGGG
>JANIJH010000005.1:47196885-47207248 GCA_024520975.1 Erythroxylum areolatum
ATTTTCCCCCCCCCCCCTCTCTTTTGACCCTGTCTTCATTTTCAATCAAGGGAGATTTTAATTAATATTCTGATGATAAAAATATAGGCACCACCAACGAGTTTTTATTTTTTATATGGAAGCATCGTGAAATTTCTTAGAGGCTCACTATGTATAAAAATATCATCATTTTTACTAATTGCATGAGTCTTTAATTAAAGTTTTAACCTCAAAGAAAACCGTCTTGAACATTAAAATGCTATTCGGAGAATATTTTGAAAAATATATTCATTAAGAAAATGAATCTTAAGCATATGAAATTGTAAGAATTATGATTTTAGGGGAATTAGTGAACTTAAATGGGATAAAGATCGATTAATTGCAAGGGCTATCTTCCTTTCAAGGGAAGCTGATTGCGGTGAATGTTGGGTTCAAACAAGTGATACCAGGAACTTAGAAAAGAGATGCTACAAGAGTGCACTAAACAAAAAGGCAAGTTCGGGAAAGGTTGGTTACAGGGTGAGGGAATCGAGTTGTGTGAGAAAGTTGATACTCCTGGAAGGTTTCTTAAGGCCAATATAATGTCTATGAAGAATGGGGCAGAGAAAGACCGGTTGCAAGGATCAGGAAGATATGTTGTATATTCAACATGTTGCAAAAGATGTTTACATCAAAGGAAAAGGCTGACTTCTGTTAAGATTGTAAACTAGCAAGTGATATCAGTAGTTTTTGGAGGAGTTGCTACAAGAATTCAGGGGTTATAATGACAGTTTCGTGTCTATAGGGTGAGTTGCTTTCTTTGGGATTGGTATGATATTGGTTTCTTACACAATCTCTACCTATGTACATATACCCTTATTTTCCTGATTTATTATATTACTAATTTATAAAAGAAAAATATAAGTTAAAGTTGTTAAAATTAATGTACTAATCATATTGGATGGCATATTAGTCAACAATATGATCCATTTGTCAACAAATACTGAATGACTAGTAAATCATGTACATTTAATGCATATTGGTCGATAAATATCTTGTAACTAGGTATTGTAATTACTAGTTTTTGTTTCCAATGTTTAGTTTGGGTCTTGAAACTTTATGAATACATGTTTTATTGTTGGTTCTTGCATAAAAAAGCATTCAGGCGCTTTATACATATATTTATACTATCTTTTAAGTATTTAAGATCTATTCCCTCACTTTTTAGTGGTGAGCTGTTTATCTTTTTTTTTTTTGGTTGAGAAATGAGTAATGAATTAAGCCTTGGAAGGCAGGCAAAGTGTACAAGGGAATTTAATATAACAAATTAAGTGTCTCAATAAGAAGAGATCACATATAGCCAATGACTAAGAAAATCAATACAAATGTACTTTATCCTTTCTTCTGGAAAAACATATTATAGATGCCATGTGTTGTTAAGATAATCCAAGTTTTAAGATTTATGCTTAAAGATGCTCATGTGAATGCTTATATGTTGTAACATATTCTTGCTAAATTGCTACTTGCTAAGGCTTTTATCTTAGAAAATTTGTGTGTTTCTCTCATCCCAAGTGTATGTGACCATATGTGAAAGTGTTAAGTAAAAGCTCCATTTCACTGTGATGTTTGGATGATTGATGGTGAGCCACCATTCGATTATGTTATTCCATTCCTTTGGAGCATCAAAGATGTAGCATTTGCACAACATTGTTCTCCAAGTACCTATAACATACTAAACTCTTATGCCTTTTTACATAAAATATGCACTAATTGGTGAGATTTAGAAACTTTGCCAACTTATCAACTGTGGGCAGTTTTTGCTTCATTGCTAGCCATGGTTTAGTGAAAGCTTGAGGCTATTGATATTTGGACCACACAACCTTAGTCCAAGGAATTTTGTACAGGATGCTTTGAAGTACTTTCCAATAAGAGTGATTTGTGAAAATGCCGTTAGTGTTGTGCTTCCATATGATGGTATCTACCTCATCATTGATGCAGGTTTGGATAATCTGAAAGCTTATGGAATTGGGAATAGAAGTTTGTCTGAAGATGTCCTTGTTAGATAAAGCAGCAACAACAGTCATCTCTTGTTGAATTAAGGTCTAAGGGTTGTGACAATGCTTAGATTGTCCAAAGTTTGTTTTTGAAAAATGAATGATATATTACTATAGATGAAACTATTATAACATTACAACGAGTTTAAAGCTGTATGCCTGCATTTAAATTACAAAGGAACAAAATGATTCAAGAAAAAAAATTAAAATGTTGTGTAATAAAGAAGTTAAGAAAAATTAAAGTTGCCATTTACTCTTCATATCTATGGAAAGGGAGTGCTGTGCATTTTTGGCACAAATGTTGGCTTTGATCGTGTTGAAAATATTGTCAACAATCTGATATTTTCCTTCTTATCAGTGAATCTTATGCTATTTCTTTCGTTCCAACTGCTATAGATGGTAATAGTGAAAGCTTCTTTGAAGAGAGCAACATTGGCATTTCCTTCCTTTGTGTTACTAATGACCCAATTTAGTATATATGCAAGATTCTACTCCAAATGGCCTCTGAGTAACTGCAAAGAAAAAAAAAGTGGTCTTTATCCTCCACTACACTGTTACATAATAAACACGAATCATCCACCCTTCCATGCCATTGACTTTTATTTTTGAACCTATACTGATTGTAAGCCATGTGATGAAGGTGGCCTTGGGTTGATAGTGTTGTTCCATAAGAGATTAAACCAAGGAGCCACTATGTAAACTAACTAAAAATAATTGATAACATGAGTGGTTGGAGAATTTTCAATTTGGGTTCAGTCCCTAAGTGATGATATCCTTATTTTCTATATTATTTAATAAAGGAAAGAGATCTACAAGTAAGTGAAATGTTTTAAAGTTGTCCTATCATTCTCCATTCACAATCAAAGAATAGACTTTCAGACTTAGCGGCATTCTATTCCATAGCCTCTGTAATTTAAGAAAATGAATAAGAGGGCTAATTTCCAACCAGTTGTCAAATCATAACTAAGTCTTGTCACCTTTGCCAATTTTGTGTCTGATGTAAGGATAAATGATATCTTACAATTTCATCATCTGCTTTAGAATCTAGGAGCCTTCTTTAGAGTAATCAGCCTGCAAAAATTGATGTTCTTCAAGTAATATTCATGAATCCATTTGATCCATAATGCTTTGTGATCAGTGTATATTCTCCATAACCTTTTGCACATTAAAACATTCTGCATAGTAGAAATTGAAATGATCCTAAGGCCTCTATACTTTTTAAGGATAGTTACTTGACTCTATTTAACTTTAGCATTCTTAGATTTTCCCATTGTTCTCGACTGTAAGAATGATTTCATTATTCTATCCATCTCTTTTTATTGCTTTCCTTGGCAAAGAAACATGTGCAGTCTAATGAAGATGCAAATTGTTAAGAACAGAGATGATGAGGGTAAGTTAAGTTGCATAGGAAAGGAATCTAGTATGCTATGCCATCACTTTAGATTTTATTTTTTTAATAATAGGTAAACAATCGTGAAACTTAGGCTTAGAGGCTATTATAGGAACTCCCAGATAGCAAGAAGGAGTGGAGTAGGTATTAAGTCTAGTGATTCTCCTTATTTCAGCCAGATTCCTCATATCTTTTGAAATAAAAAGGATGCTTTTCTCTGCGTTATGATTTAATCTTGACCACTTAGCAAATAAAGCTGGCACATTCATCATTCTATTGATTGAATCAAGATTAACTCAACACAAAAGAAGCAAATCATCAACATACTTGTTCCCTCTTACTATGGAATGTCTCTCTAGGCTATTAAGCAGGCTAAGCAAATCAGCAACATACATCAGGTGAGTAAGGTTTAGTTCCTTACATCTGTGATGAAATTTAAAGCCTCCATTACACGATATTAGCTTGTTTAATAGCCTAGAGAGACATTCCATAGTAAGAGGGAATAAGTAAGAGGATAAGAGATCTCGTTGTCTAATCCTTTTGGCTATTTTGAATGGAATGAAAGGTATGCCATTCACTAGTACACTAAAAAAAGGAGTACAAATACAAGTCATAATCCATCGAAAAAATTTATGGAGGAGATGCAATGCTTCAAGACATAATTGTATGAAATCCCAACTAACAGTATCAAAATCTTTAAAGAAATCCATCTTAATTAAGCAACGGTTAAGTTTTTTACTAAAATGATGGTCCTTCAAAAAGTCTTGTAAAAGCAAAATGTTATCTCCAATGTTTCTATCAAGAATAAAGCAGCTTCAATAGAATTAACAATATCTGATAATGCCAACTCAAGTCTTTCAGCAAGGAGCTTTAAGATAATCTTATAAATAGTATTGTAACAAGAGATGGGCCTGAAATCACTCATTGTATAGGGATTTTGTTTTTTTGGAAACAAACAAATAAAGGTGTGATTGATTTCTTGAAGCATTTTTGAAGAATTAAAAAAACTCCAAAATAACCTTAGAGAAGAGCTTCTAGTGATTTCCCATGTATGTTGGAAGAACGAGGTGTTAAATCCATCAGGTCCAGGAGACTTTAAAGGTGTAAACTAAAGAGTATTCTTTTAACATCATGTTCAGTGACAGGAGAGATCAAAGAATCTCTTGATCAATACTGCAGTCAAATAGCCTTAAAACATTGGAGCTTGGCCAAGTAGAGTCTGTTATCCCTATAAGATCAATAAAATAGCTTCTGGCTACCTTTATAATACTTTTCAAATCAACATATTCTCTTCCAATGTTGTTTTGAAGCTTAGGGATCTTATTGACATTCCTTCTAGCTAATAAGAAGGAATGAAAAAATTTTGTAGTTGAGTCCCCCTCCTTTATCAAATTTAGGCTAGTTTTCTTCTTAAAACAAAATTTTGAAAATTGAGAGCATCTTGATATTCCTAAAGGAACTTTACCTCCACTTGTCTGAAACCAAAATTTTGAGGAAATTCATTACTGGATTTATGTGCAAAAGTGAGTTTCTAAGAGATTGAAGGTTTAAATTTTTGCTTAGAAAAAACTTCTTAATAACACCTTTCATCCTTCTTAGCTTCTGTATGAGCTATTAGGATTCAAAGCCAATCATTTTTAAGTTCCAATAGCTATTGGCTATTTCATGAAAGCCTTCCATACCTGTAATAGCATTATGAAGGCAGCACCTATTATTTTACATTCAACCAACCTCTGTATCAATATAAAGGAATAGTCGGACATCAAATTTCTCCAAAGTCCACAAAGGAGTTTGAAACTAGTTAAGCCAAACAAAAATCACTAGAGTTTTATCTAGCTTTTTCCTTATGAACAAGTTACTATGTTGATTATTATAACAGGTCAGAAGTCTACCAATGAAGCTGAGATCCACTTACATTAAAAAGTTGGACAATTCTTTTGTCAGCCCTAAGTCAAATCTCCTCCCACCCTCAATTTCAGTGGAATTAAGAAAGCAATTAAAGTCCCTAACTATAAGCCAAGTTTTTATTTTGGATTCTAAGTTGAATATTCTGCAGGTTTAACCACAATTTGTCTCTTTGAAAGCCAAAGTTGGAAGTAATAAACTAGAGATATATCAAACATAGTATTCGAGTTTTCCAGCCGATATTATAGATGAAGCAGTTGATCAGATTCTTTAATCACTTGCACTCCAATAAGATCAATATTATAAAGGCACAAGATTCTTCCATTATAGTGTGAGCTATGATTGGAATAGAGCTCCCAATTTGCACCCAAAAACCTTGAGCCAAAAAAGTGTAAAAGAGTCTTTCATTTTAATTTTAAGAAGACCTCTTAAAGCAGGTTTCTTATCCACCATGCCTTTCACCACATTCTTTTTTAGAGGGTCATTCATCCCTCTAGTGTTCTAAACTAGGATTGACATGTGAGGGCAATCCCCTTTATTTTTTTGCTTCCCTTTTCTCCCAGCTGATCTCCTTCTAGAATTATTGGATTGCATTTTTAGTTCTTCTACTTCAGAGTTAGCAACTGATATAACTGACTTATGATTATTTATTGCTTCACATTCCAAAACAATCTCCTTATTCCCATCTATGATATTATCATTAGAGGTTTCTCCCTTTTCCTGGCTATCTATTAATTTAAGGACATAAGTTGCTTATGGCAATAAGAAGCTAGGAGTAGCCTCAATACCGACCTTAACATTTACAATAGTCTGCTATATTATCACTTCATCTTATATAAAAGAGCTAGGATGTTCACCAGTATCAACATCCCTAACTTGTCTAGCTTCTCTACTTATATTGATATCTTGAGTGGTAGAAGAGACACATGAATCAACTTACAATAATTCATCATACCATCCAATTTTAAAAACTTTACTAGTGGGAACCCATTTTTTAGTGGAATTACTAGGTTTCTATGGAGAGGTTATTGGTATTTAAGCCTTTTCTAGATCTCCAATATAACCTAGCCTCAAAATAGGAAGACTTTCAAGGAAAGGAGTACTTGTTTGTATTTCAATGCATATCTTAGCATAGCATATCCTTTGCATAGTGGCTGTTTAAGTATTCGTACATATAGGTTTCCCTAATGAGCTAGCTAAAAAACTCAGCCCCTTAATAATGCAAAATTCCATTGGAAGATTGTAGAGATTAACCCACTTTGGTAACACATCTATCCTTTCCCTATCTAGCTCCATTCCAGGCTTCCATTGCTAGACAAATGACTGATCCCCAATGTGTCAAGGTCCCTGCTTAACTATTTCAGCTAGATTTGTATCATCCATGAACTTGAATAAGATTGTAACATCCTCTCTAAGCATCAGCTTGTCCAATACTTTTTTTTAATGCCATTTGGCCTTAGCCTACACAAACATAATAGGAAAAGCTTGTCTTTTAGACCAGAAAAAACCAACCAAGGCAAATTATCAAAGTTTAGCACCTGTATTCAGGAGTTCAATCGGAAGGGACATTACACCATCCTTTACCACATTTTGATAGTGTTTAAATGTACCATTGTTGTGTTGAATTTCTATTTTGTTTCTTTAAGCACTAGCAGGCTGAGGGACATCAAAGTCAGTATCAACAGCCACCTTATTACATCTTAGCTTTTCACCATGCTTGATTACAAACATCTCTTTGGAGAGAGCTGGGAAGTCCTCCTTTGAGAGGCAGGCTTCTCCCTCATCTAAGACTACTTAGAAGGCCTAAGTTAGGCCTTCTAAATAAAGAACTAGAAGAAGAAATGAGCTAGGTGTGGGAAGTTTAGTTTCCAAAAAAGGAAAGGGAAAAAGGGTAGTTTGGTAAATGTATTAAAAAGAAGTCAATGAAAAAAATGTGTTAGAGAGAAGTTAAAGTTGTAATGCCTTACGTATATTTTTTAGATTGTCCAGAGTTTCTATTGATAACTAATTATCTTGTAAAGTTCGAGTCAATTTTCCATTTCCAATCAAATAGATAAAGTCAGATATAAAATTATCTGTCATTTTCAAAATGGAGTTCAATATAAGTGAGGCATATGATTTAAGATTTAAGCTCCATATGCTCCTGTCTTTGATTTTGTTAGAGAAGTGCTCTAAAGGCAATCACCTTTAACATTTATTGTACAAATCATTTTATGAATAATAATGACATTTTTCATTATTTCAATGGTCATACATTTATGGATTCGATGTTGATCTTAAATTGATTTAATGAAGTCCTTGATACAAAACATAGCATAGAGGAAATCATGCTGAGATCATGATAATGAGATTCCTATTATGTGTAATTATGTTAGTATCTAAACTTTCCCTATTCATAGGATTAATGAGATAAGATATCATCAATCCGGATAGATTAGTACATGTTATACTTCTTGATCGGATCAAGCAGTAGATCTCATAAGCTGTAGACAAAAGTTGTTTAGAGTTAACATGTGGATGCTTACTAAGGGTAATAAGTACATTGGATAGCATTAGTGCAAATATCCTTTGACTTGAGGTGCTTAAGGATATCTCAGATACTAGTCCTATATTTTAACTCCATTCATTGGTGCCTTTCAAGGGTTACTTATAGGATGGTGATTGGGTACAGCTTGAGGTATTCGGAAGCAATTGAGTAACTAATAAAGGATTCACCACTCCTGATAAAAGGAGATGACAACCACGACCTCTTGTTGGGGTCATTACCTGGGAGTCACTGACTAGAGCAGATTTGTGTTATGAAAAGAGTCTTTAATGATACATGGAGTAATGAGATCCTCAGGACAAGATCTATATCACTTGGACTAGATGTGACGTGGTCAGTCTAGTGAGAGTTGACACTTTGACCATACTTTGAACCAAGTGGGTTATAGATGGTGAAAGGATGAATTGCATGGAAACATTATATATGGAAGGGTTCATAGTCAAACTACTGACTTTTTGATTTATTGGGTCATGATGTGTTGCTAGATATCGCTCTTGACTTACTTGAATTAAGTGTTAATTCAAGTGGTTAAAATAACCAGGAACCTAATGGATCTCACACATAGGAGATCCGAAGGATGAGTAAAATGGTCTTGAATGGTGATTCAAGATATGAGAGAGGGTTTCGAGATTGTATCACAATATGATCATGGTAGAAAATGTTGCATGGAATGGATTAGAAACAAGTGATGTTGGCTGCCAATTTGGCCATCAACTTCCCAAACTTCCATTAATGCATGTTATTCAAGGTCAGTAACTTCCCATAACTTCCATTAATGCAGGCTATTCATGACTATTAACTACCCATAACTCTCCATTAGTGATGGGGGTTATGTAAGGCCAAATGGTACAGAAAATAGAGATGATTTTCGTGCATCTTATGTAAGACACAAGTGAAAGAAAGGTTCTTTCTTACATACACACTCTTTTTCTCTCTAACTCGCAAAAGAGTTCTTGTTTTTGCTAGCACAAAGAAAGAATTCCAGCCATCTCCTAGTGAGATTTTATCTCCTATCTTCATGTGGGCTTTCATTATAGATGGTCTACGTTGATCGTTATGGTTTACGACAACCCAACCTGGAGAAGAACGAAGGAAATCGTCAGAAAGGTATGTAAACATCTTACATTTCATGTTTTTTGTTTTCTATATCTATATGCATGAGTAGATCAGTTTTTTTTAGATTTCATTTAATTTTTTTCCAATTTGATATATATTATGTATGATATGCATGATCGAAACCTAACAATAGTATTAGAGCCATCTTGTGCCTTGTTAGAAGTAGAATATATGACATGTGAAAACTATTTTCACGGTTGTAACCGCTTAAGATCCTATAATGTTTTGTTCAAAATTAGTTATAGATAAATGCTTTTCAGGATTTTCTTTCACCAATCTGTTCATAACATGTAAGTGAATGATTTAGTGAGATTGAAATTTTTTTAAATGTGATTAAAATATTTAATTTAGAATATACAAGAACATGCATGAAATCTGTCTTTCTGTTGGGTATGTGATGCCTATTGGCTAAACTAATGAGATTACACATGATTTTCATGGAATTTGATTCTAGGAAAGTTAAGTGAACATATTTGGGATGTGCTTATGCCTCTGTAATTTTTTAAGAATTATTAAAAATGTTTAATAATTTTATCAAACAATTTTCAAATCTGGACAGTTTTTCAGAAATTGTAGGATCTATTTTGTTTGATATTTTTGTATGTTTATATTTCAGTTCTAGAACCTTAAAAATATTTTTATATAACAAAAATGTGTTAATTTGATGTTTTATGCATGCCTAAATGATTTTGTTTGACATTTTGATTTCCAGAAAAATTTTAGAAGTCATATTTTCCATTTTTAGTGTCTTATCAGTGTTTTAATGATCATAATAATTTTTGGGTGATTTCTAAATTATTTTGATAATCATTAAATGACCTAGAGATACTTGGAATGATGATTTGATGTTCTGAAAATTTTGGAAAATTATAGAAATTAATTTTGAATTAATTTTAGTAGAGCAATAGATTTTTTAGTAAGACTAGAAAAATTAGCATGTGTGACAAAATTAAAGTTATTTAATTTGGAAATCAAATAATTATTTTAAGGTAAATTAATTATGAATTAATTTATGGAATTAGGCATTCATGTTAATTATATTAATATTAATTCTAAATGAAATAGCATACAATAGTAATTTTAGCCAAGTTAGTAAAAGGAAGATAGTAAATCTAAATGTTAGATTGAGCTTAGATCCAAGTGTTGGATTGGGCCTTTCATGTTAAAATCCATAAGATGTCATAACCAAAACATATATGCATTAGAGAATGCATGGTTAGGAGAATGTGCGGGCTTGCATGATCAATGGGCTTAGGCCCAATTTGATTGGGTATTCTATATCATGCCATGTAGTTATAGTAACTATATGTGTGTTTGTATGCGTGGGTGTGGGTGTGTGTATATATATATATCTATATATATATATATATATGAGTTATATGTCTAAGACCATCT
>JANIJH010000005.1:47218792-47238730 GCA_024520975.1 Erythroxylum areolatum
TAATGATACATTATTGCAAATGTTTATGCTCATAAGGTATGTTAAGTTTGTTTGGATGTGCATGTATATGTTCAATTGGAGAAAAATGGAATAAAGACATGTTATGCACTGCATCTTTTACATGTGATTCTGAAACCTGAAATGGTTTGTTTTAAAACTACTAAGGTCAAGTCATGGGTACACAGGCATGCCTAGAAGGGTCTGTAGCTGCTCCTGTAGCATGCCTAGAAGGGTCTGTAGCTACTCCTGTGATACAAAAGTGTCTCCTGTTACTAAGACATAAGTCTCTCCTATTCTATGATACCAACCAAGGTATCTCTTGTTCTAGTCTTGTTATCCACTTATGTAAAAAGGATTAGCAGGCTAATAAGTTTTTGTATTCTGATACATGTTCAGTTTTGGTATAAACAAGTTCTAATCTGATACAAGATAAGCTTTGATTTGATACAAAACATATTCTGATTTGATACAAGTCATATTTTGATCTGAAAGGATTTTATCCTTTTTTGATATTCAATTATGCTACTTGTACATTCTGTTATGATATTTATGAGTTTTGTTTTGATGCAAGAATGTTCTGTATTAATGAATCATATTTTGTTTGAGACATAATGTTTGGATTACTATGTAATATGAATAATTAAAGATTGTCGTGATATGATTTGAATTTATGCATATGAATGTTAGACGACTGTTAGAAACAGTTGCGATTATGTACTATGTTTAGTTATTCCCCACTAATCTTTATGCTTAGTACGGTGGTTTTGCCTTCTTGTAGGTTCTGATATGAAGATTTAAGGATTAGGAAAAAGACTAATGTAGTGGCCAAGAAGAATGTGTTCTAATTTGGAAGTTTTTTTTTGAGTTTTTGAGTTGTATTAAATTAATGAGACATATTGTATTTTGACGTAAATGGTTTGTAATAACCTTAATACAAGTTGGCTTTTGAATTTATGGCATGTATTATGATAAGCACAATATGTATAATATGTTCTATTTATAAAATAACATCTAATGATATGTAATGTATGTTTGCTTGAGTTTCAAGAAGTGCTTTGAAATGTTTGATATGTTTTAGTTCTATTTTGTGTGGTATTTACATAGGGGGTATGTGGGTGTTACACCAAACATATACTCAGGGACTACCATTTGATCAGAGAAATCATTGTTAGAAATGATGTCAAGATAGAGAGAGTTTCCACTTATCAGAATATAGTTGATCCATTGACTAAGCCCATTTTTCAAAAGAGTTTTGTGTCACATATACACGCCTATAGTATTAGATATCAAGGAAATTGACTTTAGTGTAAGTGGGAGTTTGTTAGAGAAGTATTCTAAAGGCAACCACTTTTAGCACTTATTGTACAAATTATTTTATGATTAGTAAAGGAATTTTTCATTGTTTCGATGCTGATACATTTATAGATTTGATGTTGATCTTAAATTGATTTAATGAAGTGCTTGATACAAAACATAACATGGAGGAAATCATGATGAGATCATGATAATGAAATTCCTATTATGTGTAATTATGTTAGTACCTAAACTTTCCCTAGTCATATGATTAATGAGATGGGTTATCATTAATCTAGATAGACTAGTACATGTTATACTCCTTTATTGGATCAAGCAGTAAATCTCATAAGCTGTAGATATAAGTTATTTAGAGTTAACATATGGATGCCTACTAAAGGTAGTAAGTACATTGGATTGACCCACTATGAGACAATCATATGGATATTCTATTCCAGTGTCAATGATAGTCTCATCATAGCAATGGTGCAAGTATCCTTTGACATGAGGTGCTCAAGGATATCTCAAATATTGGCCTTGTGCTTTGACTCCATTCATCGGTGCCTTTCAGGGGTTACTTATAACGTGGTGATTGGGTACAGCTTGAGGTATTAAAGGATTCACTACTCCTAGTAGAAGGAGATGATACACATAACCTCTTGTCGTGGTCATTACTCAGGAGTCTTTGGCCAGAGTAGATATGTGTCATAAGGAGAGTCTTCAATGATACATAGAGTAATGAGATCCTCAGGACAAGATCTAATATCACTTGGACTAGATGTAACATAGTCAGTCTAGTAGAAGTTGACACTTTGACCATACTCTGAACCAAATGAAGTATAAATGGTGAAAGGAAGAATTACGTTGCAACATTCTTCCTTTCACCATTACGTATGGAAGGGTTTGTAGTCAACCACTGACTTTTTGATCAATTGAGGGTCATGACGTATTGCTAAATACTGCTCTTAACTTGAATCAAGTGTTAATTCAAGTGGTTAACATAACCGGGAGCCTAATGGGCACACATATAGGAGATCCAAAGGATGAGTAAAATGGTCTTGAATGGTGATTCAAGACATATGAGAGTATTTTGGCATTGTATCGCGATGTGATTGTGGTAGAAAACATTAAATGGAATGTATTAGAAACAAGTGTTGTTGGTTGCCAATTTGGCCATTAACTTCCCAAACTTCCATTAATGCATGCTATTCATGGTGATTAACTTCCCATAACTTTCTTTTATTCATGCTCTTCATGACCATTAACTTCCCATAATTCTCCATTAGTGATGAGGGTTATGGAAGGCCAAACGGTGCAGAAAATAGAGATGATTTTCATGCATCTTGTCTAAGACGCAAGTGAAAGAAAGGTTCTTTCTTACAAACATACTCTTTTTCTCTATACCTCTCATAAGAGTTCTTGTATTTGCTAGCACAAAGAAATAATTCTAGCCATCTCTTGGTAAGGTTTTATCCTTCTATCTTCGTGTGGACTTTCATTAAAAATGGTCTACGTTGATTATTGTAGTTTACAACAACCCAATGTGGAGAAGATTAAAAGATGAAGGAGATTGTCGAAAAGGTATGTAAACATCTTACATTTCATGTTTTTGTTTTCTATATCTATACGTAAGAGTATATCAATTTTTTTAGGTTTTGTTTTATTTTCTACTGCGTATATTTGATATATATTATGTATGAGATGCATTATCAGAACCTAGCAAATTTGTATTTTATTAATAAATTTCCTGTTTATCTTTTTATGGTCTCTGTAATCTCTTAGTGAGCGTGTCTGTGTTCATTATCTTGAGATGAATTATGCTGTAACCACCTTTATGTTTTGGAGTACAAACATCACTTCATTTCATTTTATCTCTCTTAGAGGTTTCATTACTAATTGACCAAAGGAACCTATTGCATCACCTTTGTGTTTTGGAGTACAAACATCACTTCATTTCATTTTAGCTCTCTTATAGGTTTCATTACCACTTGACCAAAGGAACCTATTGCATATCTTGTGAATATTTTTTATAATAGCAATAGAGAATGCAACTTGGCTAGCCTAGTCAACATTAATAGTGTTCAACACAGATGAAATAAGTTAAGATTTGCTTGTAGTGGAAAGATTCTTAGTACTTCATATGGAAATTTTATTGTTAATCTTATCTAGTAGAATGATGTAATATCTTATAGTTAACTTGGATGCAACCCCTAGACTGCCAAGGTAAAGCATGAGAAGAAGATGGAGATTGAATTAGTGATAGTATTCGTATTTTTTTTTCTTAGCTCTTAACACTAAACCATATGGTTTTTTGAACATATTAAGAGCTTTCATAAGGGTTAAAATAGAAATGGAGTTAGCATTCAAGAGGAGTGTGAGATCATTAGCAAAGCTTAGATTTGTGATTTACATTTTCCTATATTTTGAATGGAATTTGAAGTGATTTGTTCCTTCCATAACTCTTCTAAGGAGTCTGTTGAATAATTCCATCACTAAAGTAAGTAGGTAGGGTGAAATAGGGTCAAAAAGTCAAATACCTTTGCAAATTTGAAAGATTTGGTTGGCTATCCATTAACAACGATGTTAAAGGAAGGAGATGTTACGCATTGTTTAATCTATTGAGTGAAAGATTTTGGAAAATCCTTAGCATTGAGAATGTTAATGATGAAATTCCAATCCATACTGTAATAATTTTTTCTTAGATCAATCTTGAGTATGCAATTCTATCTGCCTCTTCTTTAGGAATAGGTTTTCACCAATTCTTATAACACAAGAATGTTATCTCCAATGATTCTCCGAGGAATATATACACCTTGTGTAAGATCAATATGATTTTGAAAGACTTTTTTCAACTTGTGGGCCAAGATTTTGGAAATAATCATATAATATGATTCAATACAAGATCTTTTCTTCATTAGAGAGAAATCATATGTTAAGGCCTTGAAGAAATTTTGCATAACATCTTTTTCCATCTCTTGAAGATAAGTAGATGATGGATTGTTATAAATTTTATGTTAAAATTTTTAAAGATCAGCCCTTACAATGTTAAATAGATTATGTATTTTTGCAATGTTCTTCAAATAATAGTTTCATCTGATGCTTGATTCTTTGAATTTTCCTAGCACAGATGAGTTGTTTATAGCCTTTGATTCTTTCTTTTAAACCATTTCAGATTCTATCATCAAAACTCGCTAAATTAGTTAAGAAATTGTTATATCTAAAGAGTCTTTGTGGACATATTGAAGTTAGGTGAGTGATGATGGCTGAGTGATTAGAAAGGTTTGTATTGTTGAATATAGAGAAACTATTTGGAAAAGCTAGAAACCATTGCTTATTGGCAAGTTATAAAGCAAGTTTTACCTATAATAAAACCCTCAATATCAAGTATATAGATCGTAAATTTGTAGTTCAAAGGTGTCGATCCCACGAGAAAATAGTCAAAAATAAGTGAACCTAACTTTCTCTCAGATAGTGAAATATGAATTGAATGAAAGTAAATAAAAGAAATTAAAGCAATCAAATACAATCAAGCAAATATCCAAACAATAATTGAGCAACCACAATTATTGAAGGATAATCAAGGATGAAACTTAGGATTCATTCTTTTGTTATTTTGCTCTCTTAACCACTATTGATTTAATTAGGTGTCGATCCTAGATTTTTAAAAGGTTTAATTACTCTCTCTCAAGACCTAACCAATTAACTCTAGTTGATTATGAAATTCCAGATTTTGCAATCTCTCGAGTCACAAAAACTGTCTAAAGTTTTTAACTAGTTCTTAAGTGATCTATCAAATAATTGAGTTTTCACACAAGATCTCTTTTTGTATAATTATCAATTTGATATTTACGTGACCTATTAAGTTGCCAACTCTCATTGCCCAACTTAATCCGATTAACTTCAACTCTCTCTCTCAATTTATTATCGAAGTATTAACACACCCAAATATTACAACATCAGAATATTGTATTGAATTCAATAACAATTAAGTCACAAATCAATTTAAGAACAAATCCTAATCTGAAAAATTAGAACATCATAAATGTAAACAACATCTTCAAGTCTAGTTTGTACATTACAATTTTGAGAAACGTTATGATGCGCTACCACTTTAATTATCCCAATAAATGTAAAGAAATTAATGTGCATAGATTATGTAAATATTAAGTATTTTCTTGATTTTAATGTTATTGTCTTTTCTACTTATTATTTAGCTTTTCATGTAATTATACAATTTAGACATCAAGTTATTATTTATGAGTTAGAGACAATTTTAAGAAAATATAATGAAATTAGTAACTTCTTTTAAGAACATGATCTGGTCTACGGTTGTATGTCAGTTCGTGCCTTAAAAGATCAGGTGCAAAAAGTGAAATGACTTGAGCCATAATCGTATGAGAAATTGTGTGCAATTCAAAGAGAAAATAATGAGATCGGACATAATCGTGCCAAAAGTCATGTATTCAACTTCAAAGAAACGCTAATGAGTTGTTTGGTTCACGGTAATAGGTATTCTATTACCCATCTATTCCTAATAATTAGGAATTCTTTGTTTGGTTAATGAAAGGCCTGCAGAATAATCATTACTAGCATTACTAATTTCTAGATATCAAGGAATAGATAAAGATAACTAACCCTTGTCTTTACCTATTCCACGCACATCCAGAATAGGTAAACACAACAAATTGTTCAACTTGACAATTTCGTCCTCTCCTCCCATAACACTTTCTCACTTATGCAATAGCAAGTTCGTCCTTTCCTCCCACGATTCTTTCTTACTCATGCAACATAACCATCTCGTCTGGTCTCACTCACACCCAGTGGCTCTCTCTCCCGGGCTCGTCTCTTTTCTCCACTCTCTGGTCTGGTCTCACTCAAGATTGTCTTTGGCTCTCACTCTTTACACTGTCGTCAGTTTTCTCCAACACTTCTTTGCTAGTTGCATGATTCGGTAAGGACAACCTTTCCCCTAACATTTGTCGCCGGTAATTGCTTTTTTCTTCAGTTTTTCTTGTAAACCTAACTTAACCCATTTGTAAAAAGAAACCAAATGTTGGTAGAGGACACAATTCTTCTGTTTCTCATTATAGTGAACTTAACTTAATTATAGAACTTCAAATTGAATATTGAATAAATGGTGTTATTAGCAATTGAAACAAGTTACAAAAATTTCTTAAAATACTTTAGTATGACAATTACGTTTATATTGAATTGTAAAAAGAAAACATGCAAGTTACAAAACTTCATTTACTTCAAGCATACTTCAAATCTTTTGTTTTATTTTTGTGTCCACGAATTTGCACAGGGTGACTAGTTAAGTCACTAGCCATGCACGGGGTTGACTAATTAAGTCACACCAAGACTAGCCATGCACGGTGGTGACTAATTAAGCTACCCTTGTGAAGTTGGAATGATGCTTGAATACGGGGTCATCAGGTAATGCACGATCATGTACAAGCACGATTGTGACAGAGAGGAAACATCAGGAAGTTGCACGATCGTGCACACAGAGAAAGCGCATTGCTACTTGACAATAAAATTAATAAGAATAAGAAATTTAATAATAATAACAAGAAAATTAATAATAATAAAGAATTTAATAATAATAAAAATTAATAAAATTAATAACAATAAGGAATTTAATAACAATAAAATAAAAATAACTAATTATAATAACAATAATAATAATAAGGATAAGGATAATGATATTTTTATCTTTTTGTTAGTTATTCCTTTGTCATTCCAAGTTTATATTTTTAAACCAAACACTGATATAGAAATTCTTTAGCAGTAAACCAAACAAAGTAATATATATTTTATTCTATTCCTCATCTTTTCTATTTTTAAGAAAAACTATTGTATTGCTTATCTATTCCAGTCATTAAACCAAACAGGCCGTAAGATCCTTAATTTGGAGATGCAATCAGGTCAGAAGTCATGTCTATTACTCAAAGTAAGACCCATAGTGTGAGCTATGAACTTGGGACAAAACATGCTGTAAATAGAACAAAATGCATTTGAGGGTAGAAACCCTAATTTTTCTAGAGAACTTTAGCCATCTTTTGGAGAAAACGTGTTTAAGAAATGTCTTTTTCTCTACAAAAGCTAGGATTAACATTTAGAGGGTTCCTACAAACTTTGAGCAATCGATTTTAAGCTCCTTTTTGTTACCAGAAAACCAAGATCTGAACTTCATTTCAGCTAATCAAAATATTATTGAATTTAGAAAGTTCATCTAGATTTACTCCCATTATAATTTCTTTATTTTTTAAAATTGATTTTTATTGCTTTGAACATATTTAATGTCTGCTATCAGGAATAAGTTGCTTAGCAGTGACTTTGTGTAGACCAACAGCCCGCATGACTGCTTACACGACAATGACTCCTTCATAATCAAGCAGGTTAGATTCCTGAACTGGCTGGAGTAGTACCTATCGCTTCTGGGTAACGCATCCAGAGAAGGGAGAGATTGAGCAAAAGAAGAAGAAGGAGAGACGGCATGGTGGCAATGTTGCGTGAGGAGGATAAGCGGAAGCATTTGATGAGAGAGGGGCTTAAAGCAAGTGAGGAATATCCAGCCTGGATGCAATTTTCCTTTCTTACTCTACATAGTTTATAAATATTGACTCTCATGTCTTCTCCTACCCTGGCTTGTATATGCAACACAACAGAAGGTAATCCTACAAGTCCGATTATGTATTTAGCAACATCGGAGTCTCAATCAACATCAGCATGAACATAGCGAGACGCCCAGAAGCGCCACCAGACAGGATGCAAAGAGATTAGTGGCTCATTTTAAAACAAGCAAGACTTAATTGTTTGCCTCAAATGTAAAACATTAGTTAAATACTTTTTTTATGGAATTTACAGATTATTCACGCAAACTATTAAATAGACATATTGGTTAAAAACATGTATTTATTATCATTGTCAAAAGGCCACCAAGCATTAGGAGCAAAGCTTTCCTGAATGAGGTCGCACATCAGAGTCAGACTAGTTAGACTCGTCTAGAATTGTCTGTAGTCTCATAAACTGAACGCCCAAAAAGGGGATCGTCCTATTAAATCCAACCCATAAATTTCTCTATGACCAACCAAAAACATAATCAAGAACGTAGACCAATGCCAGGGAAAAGGGGTAGAGGAGGTAAGCCAAACCACATGTCCAGAGGGGGAATGTACTGCGGAAGCTAGCAAAAGCACCCATCATAACACAAACAATAAAAATAACTAACACTTCTGATGAGAAGTCCCATTTCAATCCCCTTATGTAGACAAGGGCCAAGAAAACTGATAGGCAGAGGAGGTTATTCATCGTCACCGCTCCATAAAGCTGTAAAAAAAAGGGAGAGAAACTTACAGTTAACACTAGGCAACCACAAGAGTCCTTGGTACATGCAACAGATATGATCAACGTTGTAATGGGGATAATCCAAGCAAAGCTAAATTGCTTATGAGGAAAGTAAAAAAAAGGAAAGAAGACAATGAGTACAAAGACCAAGAATTCTGCAGCTAGTTGACTTCACCTATCTAATTCCTGGAAACTTCTTCATCTGATAAAAGAAGACTAGGAACTATTGTTGATTGATTGCCCAAAGAAGCTCAAAATTTCAGCTTATAGTACAAGATCATAGTTAATAGTATGCATTGAAAACTATCTACCCCTGAAAATTGAACCTCTACATGAAAAATTTCCCCAACTATCTTCTATGACAAATGGAGGTAATCCTTGGTACAACACTGAGGATATCCAATGGAGTAAAGGATACTCCAAGATTAGGAGAGGGCCACGTACACCTGTTGCCTCCCAATACCAAAACACTGGTACTCTAGTGGTTTTGGAGATTACAGGTTTGTACTTAGCCTCATATTTGCGACATTCAACAACCTTTAATAAACAAACTTCAGCAACATTCCAAGACCTCATGCTCTCAGGTTATCAACTGTCTACATACATCACCAAACGTCATAGACTAACACATAGGAGGTGTGGTAAGAACACCAACCAAACTTAATTTTTAATTCTTCAAAAAGAAATCACAAAAAAGCTCTAAGTTCTCACTTTTTTTTCTATGGGTCTTAAAAACCAATAAATAGGACTAACCAAAGCAACTAACTTGCTGTCACTGACATAACATAAAAGCGCATTAATTTGTTGACTAGTTTATATAGTTTGCAATAAAAGTTCTAAAGTGAGAAACCAACCTCAGAAAATGTTAGAGAGGCAGTTCTCTTCTTCTTACGACTAGCAAATATAATCGCTGAAACAGCTTCACTAGAGTTGGTGGCCAAAGGCAGCGCAATGAAAGATATGAAAAAGGTAGGAATACTTGTTGCATCTGAAAAGTTGTTAACAGCATCAACTAGGGGATCAGCAAATACAGCTGCGATAACTGTTCCAAGCAACAACATTAGCATTGCTTTAATCAAGATATTTCTGCGGTTAGCAACAACTTCAACAGCTTCCTCTTGTTCTTCTTCTTGTTGCTCAGGACCCAACAATGCGTGCTCTCTCATTGTTTGCTGTACAAAAATTTAAAAGTTGATATTACTCTAGAAGTAGAAGAAACTAAACCAATTTTTGAGTTACCACAGAGTCACTTACCTCGTGAAAGTCACTTATAAACTTCGTTGTCTGAGGACCAGGATCTGCAGTGGCTGAAGCCCCTGCTTGCCTTGCTTCATTTAGCCATTTGATGACCCCAGCAAGAAACTCATCCTCATCAATGCTTTGATCATTAGAGGTATCGAAATCTCTCATCACTTCAGCCACTGTATTGTCTTTATCAAGGTCTATCTCCTCAAATCGGATTCCAATTATGAGGGCTTTTAACTCGGATGCAGAGACTTTCTTATCGTTATTCACATCAATTGCCTCAAATAATCTGCCAGTGGTAAGCACCAATAAAGGTCATAAATCTTTTAGAAATAGCAACTGGTAAAAAGACAAGTATAACTTTGGCTGTCTGCACTTACTTTTTTATTACTTCTTCGTCAGGTTGACCATCATCAGTAAGGAGCCTTCCTAAAGATCTCTGTTTCAAATGTTGTAAAATTCCAGACATCACATGTTTGAGCTTTGCATAAGCAAGTCGTCTTCTTTGGATCCAAGGCTGGAAGACCTGCCAAATAGGACATGGGAAACTATTAACTATCAATCTGAAGATGGAACTCCCAGTTATATATCAGGCCACGAAGAGGTAGCTCAAAGCTCATAATGGAGCAAGGCACAAGTCCTTTTTCAGTAAATAGTTGCAGGTATTGCAGAACACAGTATATTTTGACATGAATGCTAAAATTATATTGTTATACCCAAATTTGGTCATTTATATAAGCTGAAAAAAGGAAAGATGTGACATGTGTCCAACAGGGAAGGAGATTAGCTATTCAAACCGTGCTGCACTTCTCGTTAATGAAGATGGCACAAATACAAAATGTCTTGTAAATACTCCAGCTAAAAGGTGTACAGATATATAAATAAACCAGGTAAATTACAATTCCATTTTAACATTTTTGTGACTAATCGTGATATTATTTAAAGGTCAAACGCTGCAAACTCAACCTGCACTGAAATATCAGTTGCCTGTGCTGGGCTGCAGCTTAAGAACCATGCATCTCTAATCTACTTCAAATGGGGAAGATCATGAAGGACTCATATCAAAGAAATGCCAAACCACGTATTCAAGCTGTGATAAGTGATAATATGGTTCATCTGACCAAAATCTCATGGATGTTGCAGGCTAGTATTGACTCAATATACTGCAAAGAAAAAGAAAAAATTCAAGATGCATCATTTCCATTTGGAAAACCCAGTTACCTGATAAAGGCAATATGAAATTAGCATTGCAAGAGATAAAATTAGGGCAATCAGAACTGCCAAGTGCCTTCCTGAGCTTGAATGAAGTGCTTGTGGTAATTGAACAACAAGAAACGGTATAACAGATATTGCCATTATTCTTGCAGCATAGCAAGTCCAAATGTCTGTACTAACACCACTACCTACAACCATGCAGAACAATATGTTTAATGAACTGTATCAGATGTTCACATGCCTTGCAACATTAAATCTTCTATTTACTGATTGTGACATTATGCGGAAAGATGTTTGTTTTTGTTAAATGTTTTATATAAACAAAAAGAAAGAGAAATCTTTAGCTTCATAACCCAACACTTACAAATACAAAATTCAATTTATAGAAATTTTCAGTTTGAAATTCGTAATTTTCAGTCTGAAATTACGTTTGGCATCCCCTAACCAAGAGGACCAAGCTCTATATGTCCGTGCTTTTCTGGCTTTCTCCTCAGTATTAGATTGGTTAATGAGACTTAGTTGGAACTGGTCCTTAGTTACTTAAGCTAAGGTGTCCTATTCAGAATTAGCTTTACTGATACTCGTAATCCAAGTTGTAATAAGTTTATGTTCACCTGGTGGGCCTTGTATATTTCTTCAAATTAGAAAAAGAAAACAAAAAACGGATTCTAATCTAGAGATATCTTTGAATATCTCATGTACTCTTCGATCCCTCACCCCCTTAACAGTTTAATTGATGCTCCATTGGGCAAATGACATGAGACATGCAAAATGAGCTGCATGATATGCATCAGTCGTCTTCAGAGTTATAGTTAAAGCTATTGGGCCAATTGGCTTAAAATCTATACAGCTAAATCAATGGTGCTTTGAAAATTTTATACCGACAATTTCTCTCTGCCGAGCGAATTGTGAATAGGATAACATACCAGTTAAACTAAATCCCTTAGTATTTTTTCCATCAATCGCAATATCATCAGACTCCCGAATGTCACATTTTCCAACTATTACACATGATCCCCATATAAGAGTAAGAAGCATGACAGTTGAACCAGCCATCAAGCCCATTCCAACTGAGACCTGACTTTGAGCTGTTGCAGCAGTTCCTGAGATTCCAGATACTATAAAACAAACAAAAAAGAATGAAAAACAATCATTTAGAGGGGAAAGAAAAAGAAACAGTTTTAAGCGGTAAAATATAAAACTGAGGACAGAGAAGTCAGTGGTCCACACAAATAAAATATTAAAAAGTGTTAATCACTACTATTCATAGAAGTACATGAGCACGAGCAAAACTACACATGTACCACACAAAAAGAATGAAGATAAAGCGAAAGGAATGTGGTAAGAGTTAAAAATGAAGAAGGCATCAAAAACAGATAGGAAAGGTCTTTTCAACAAAGACAAACACAGAAGTAGAAGTTTCAGAATCTATGAGAAAGTGAAGGTAACTTAATTATAAAAAAACTGGCTTATTAGATCCAAACATTTCAAGTTTTTCTTGATTCTGAATATTCTCATTTTGTCCATCAGTTAAAATGGACATAAACTTGGTTCATGATTGGACAATAAATCTTCAAAGTCTACGTCTCTATTCCTTAATTAGTTTAGTGGACAGAAGGTCATCACGAAAATTTCCAAGGAAAACTATCTTTGAATTACCGAGAATGAGCATGGCATCAGGAAGAGCGCCGAGCATGGGAAGAAACAAGCCACCGACGATACCGGGTCCCAGAATCTCTAGCAAAAGCTCGCTGCCGTTGGACAGATAGGTAGCAGCCAAGAACATGAGGTATCCATAAACTAATATCAAGAACAGGTTGCCCAGTGCTGTCTCGGTGCATGGCAGGAACCCGTAAGATTGCTCGCAAGACGAGGAAGACCCACGAGCCAGAGTCAGGTAGGGTGGATCCAGGAAATGGCTGGAGTGGAGGCCATCGGAGAGTAAATGATGAGGGAGAACTCGGGAATGGACGGTTGTGATGAGAAGAAGAACAAGAACTAGAGAGACGAGAAGGGAGAGGGAGAGGCTGATAGATGAAGACATCGTAATGATGTGTCTGCAGCGGTGTCCGAGGAGATGCTTTCACTTGAGTGGGAGTGGAAACATTTGGATAAATGAGAATAAAAAAAAAAAGAAAAAGACAAAGAAAGAGCAGATGATGAGAATATGAGATGCTTTCACTTGAGTGGGATTGGGATCGGAAAAATGTGAAGAAAGAGCAGAGGAGATGGCACGACGAGGACGTCCTCCTTTTTAGCATGCAAATGCGAAGGGTACGTATGTACGGAATTATGAGATGATACAATTTTAAGGTAGGAAGCATTCGGTGTGGTGCTCTATCTTCCCTTTTCTTTAGTCACAAACTGATTGTGAAACCTAATTTTGCTCCAATCCCTCGTTAAGTGCTTCTAAATAATTAAAGAAGCGCATAATTATTTTCCAATTAAGAGATTCCTTTATTCTATTTTTATTTTCCATTATTATATTTCTATAAGGGAAAAAAAAGTTTTCTATATCTATGAATTTCCAAATTGGGATTTGGTGAAATGTTAATGAGTAGTAGGATGATGTCTTTTTACTACATTTAAATTCTTAATATACCTCTTATTTTTGAACATGAATAGTGTCAGAATTTATTCAAACTGAAGCTGTGAATATAATGTATGTTATTTAAAATGGCTTGGTCTAAACAATGCTTAGCGGTTAGCACACAGGGAAGTCATTCTTGGCAACTGGTTTCGACTGAACAATGGTTAGCTGTTAGCACAGAGAAGTCAGTCTTGGCAGCACAGGGAAGTCATTCTTGGCAACGGCATCCGCTGACTGAATAAACTAACGGTGTTATTAAATGTTCTGCTGCAGCTTGACGGCACAAACAAGCAAACGTTCGAGAACTGGAAGGAAGAGAGAGAGGTTGATCTATTAGTCGCGCACGTGCCATTCATTTCATCCGATCCGGTCTCTCAGCCGCAATTGGTTGAGTTGACCAAAATAAAGTATTCAAAGTATCCTATCCAATTCTGTAATTCATTTTCTTGTTCGGATTCGTTGCTACCATTTCCACTTTATAATTCCACTACGATAACTCGAATTTTTAATTCATAAACAAGAACGGTCTCCAGCAAACAGCAATAAGTATAATCTGATGGTTTTTAGCTCCAAGTCAACCGTCATCTTTTTCCGCCTTCTAGAATCGTGCTCCTTTTTCTTATACGAAAAGGAAATTTTTAATTTCAAATTCACGTTATTATAGATCGAAGATAATGTTCTTCTTGTTGTTTTTCAATTTTCCTTTTTTTAAAAAATTAAAGTTAATTCTATTAAAGAATAATGAAGGACAATAAGTTTATCCGCGAGAGAACATAAACATACTCTCCTGTTACAAGCTGAGCCAACAAGACACTACAATGAAGGTACAATCATCAGCAAATTAGGCTACCAAGTGAGACCGAATGACAGCCTATTAAATAGACCCATTCAAGAATTGGGTCTCTTGACTTAAGTGAAATCGTAGGTTTGAACCGCCCTCATGTATGTAACCGTTTAAAACTTGAGACCAGAGTTTTGCTTTCTGCAAGGGACCTACCCGGCTCAAGCAGGAATTAATTTAAGAGTGAATGGCTTAAAGGTGCCTTCTAATAATTGAGACCTTCCTAGAACACCTCATGGGCAACAAAAAAAAAAGAATTAGACGATAGCATATGAAGTAATGGCTAATTAAAACGACATCGAACTAAGATGAAGTGTAAAAGAGTTAAAGGCTCCCCATCCTTCCTTAAGATGGTTTCGAGAAAATTCCAAATTATAGTTCGTATCTTCCAAAGGCGATCGTCATTACTATTCATAGGTAAGAGCTGAACTCCATGTTTATGGAAATCTCACCTTAATGAAGTTACTTTTAATCAGTTGTTCATGCGTTTTGTATAGAGCTTGAGGATCTCGTAAGACAACATGCACTGTCAGTCTTTCCCAAGTAAGAACCAAACTCCCATTCCTTCATCTCAATTGAGTTTGCTCCATTTTCCAATTTAAAAATTGTTTTCTACCCTTTTGAATAATTGATCGTAGCACTAACTTCACGGAACGTTCCTTATTATGGAACTTTCGCTGCTTTCTTTCTTTCCATATCTCTTGAGTAGATATGGCTAGAAATAGCACCTTCCTCTTCTAGAGTGAAAAGGAAGCTTGTGCTTCATATAAGAATTTGACTATCTCTATGAGCAAATTAGAGGACCCACACCATGAGAGAAAATATATTATCCTATTCCAAACAACAATGGAAAAGGACAAAGAAAGAACAAATAGTCCCTTGTTTCTATTCCTTCCTTACACAAACAACAAATTTGATCTAGATTCAGGATAAATTGAAGTTTATCTATCGTTGCTATTCTATTCATAGAGGAAAGTTGCACTTGGTCTAAGTATATTATTGCAGATAACCTTACCCTAAGGATCCTCTTGATCTAAGTGATAAACCCATTTCCTATAGGTTTTGTTAGAAAAGCTCTCAATAGGAGTTCCATGCCACATATAACAATCATGAGAGTTAGAATCAGTAAGGTAGTTTAAGGTGTTGGATTGAATCAAGAAATTGTAGCCAGTCGTTTCGGTGAATAAGAACATCAACCTTAGTTTTGTGATCTAGACCTGGAAAAGCAGAAACCGCATTAGGATTTAGGGCAATCTAGTCCAATTGTCATGCCCATAAGAAAGTAATCTTTCCATTCCCAATTTTGCAACAAACATCATTAGCTACTTCATCCCTTTTTTAAAAAAAATATGATTAAGGAACTAAGAATAGGATGATCTAGTTGAGAGGGACCATATGTTGTTCCCTTTCAAAAAGTAACTATAAAGCCATCTCATCCACAATGAATGCTTGTCTTGAATCATTCTCCAAAGTCTCTTTATCAAAAGAGACATTATTGGCAACTCTTACAGAAATGATTCCTAATAAACCCTTCTCCTTTGGTTTACACAAATCTACCCATTTGACTTTAGGAAAGCCTAAACTTCCATTTTCTTCCTAAACTTCCATTTTCTTTACCCCATAAAAAATCTCTCATCATCTTCTCTACGGCTTTTACCAATTTCATTGACTAGAATTTTACCAAATGTTTCAAGTATCCAAATAATGAAATTTCAATTACATCTTATTATAAATATTAACAATTAAGGCACAATACGCATTTGTGAACACATTTTTGGATTAATACTTAAGGTTTTAAGTTCCAAAGAATTAGGGTGTTATTGCACAACCTACGAAACAAATCATAAGAAATAGTCTAATGATCTATATCCAAATATTTAAACTAATGGACTATGTCTATGGCCCCGATTCAGATTCAAAATCAAAATCCTTAAAAATTTTATAAAGATCTGTTACTAATATATCAACAGTATGTGAGTTGAGTAGAAATAAAAATTTTGCAAAGATCTGTTACTAATATATCAACAATATGTGAGCTGAGTATGAATGAAAATTAAAAGTATAATGAAGAAAATATTACTACTAAAAGTGTTGTTGGAATTGTTGCATGAATTGATACGAAAAAGGCTATACTCTTAACTACAACCTTTATCAAGGAGACATATAAGCAACCAATCCTTGGAATGGTGATATTTGGAAACCTAGCCGATAACTCTGAGCTAAATATGCCTTGAACGCCAATTGCAAGTATTGAGAATGCCAAGCCAGACTTTGAAACTGTCACTAGGAGAAGATACGACAGAATGAAAAAAGGCTATATCCTTGGAGTCTGTCAAATGAATGTCCTAGCTTGGAATGTGAGAGAAGCAAATGCTCGCACTAAAGAGCTACTTATAAGAAATATGATTTTTCATAATAAGGCGCAAGTAGCTATTATTTTGAAGACAAGAAAAAGAGTAAATAGTGACAGCTTGCTAAAATACTTTCCAACTTAATGGAAATAAGTCACAAACCACGATGCTCATCTTAATGGTAGGATATTAATCCTCTGTGATTCCAATGTTGTATATATTTATCCTGGAATTGTTTCTGATAAGTTGGTTCATTTGGAGATTTCAACTAGGTATTATCCTCAACCTCTATACATCTCTTTTGTTTATGCATATAATAGCTCCTATCAAAGAGCATTTCTTTGGAATCAAATTAAAGATATTTCAACTTCCATTAACAGTCTATGGATCATTATTGGTGACTTTAATTCTATTCTTAAATTTGACGAGGCTAAAGATAATAGATCAGTGGGATCCCCTTGTTCAGATCTTAGAAGCTATATTGAAGTGGCATAATTATTTGATATTCCAGCTGCGGGTAACTTTTTTACCTAGAACAATAAACAACATGGAGTGAATTTCATTAGAAAAAATTTGGACTGTAACATGGCAAATATTCAATAGATGTTGAAGTTTTTCAACTGTTTTTCCAGGGGTCAGTAACTTAATTCTCCAAGAGTTAGTCAGAACCTATGAAAAGAAGAATGGCAGGGCTAATTGTTATATAAAGATTAATCTAAAGATGGCCTTTGATTTTGTGGATTGGGTTGGGACTTCATCATCAATATTCTAATTTTCATGCATTTCCAATTGACTTTTATCCAGTAGATTACACAATGTATTTCTACTTTTTGCTAAAGCATCCTTATCAATGGTCAACCTACAAACATCTTTAAAAGTAGTAAGGAAGGTGACCCTATATCACCTTCCCTCTTTGGTTTAGTAATGGAGGTATTTAGTAGACTTCTCCACAAGGTGTTGGGAGTACTAAGAGCTTCAAGTTTCATTCTAAATGTAGAAGGGTCAAATTAGCTCATCTATGCTTTACTGATGACCTTATTTTACTTTCCAAAGATGATCCTAATTTTGTAATAGCTCTTATAAAAGCTCTTAAAAAGTTTAGTAGGATGTCTATTCTTCAATTAAACCACTATAAAAGTAGCTTATTCTTGTCTCATAAAGCTTCTAATATGGAATCTACCTTGATCTTTAAATGATGTATCTTGGCATTCCTATTTCAGACTCCATATTTAAATATATGGGCTATGCTTGCTTAATTGATAAGATTAATCTTATAATTTCCTTTTGGAGTTCTAGGAATGTCTCTACAGTAGGGAGAGCACAACTTATTGTATCCATATTGAACTCTATCAGTGTTTATTGGGAAGTTCAGATTGCTTTGTATGAAAGTTATCAAGGCATTTAACAAAAATTTTTACACATTTTTATAGGCTGGGTGCAAAGTTAATCCTTCCAAGGTGAAGATCAGATTGGGGGATATTTGTTTACCTACAAACCAAGGAGGTCTCAATATAATATCTCTCAAATCATTCAATATTGTATTACTCTCCAAAAGGCTATAGAGGCTCCTTACTGATAAGCACATTTTATGGTGTAGATATAACCATATCTATTTCCTTAAAAACAAGAATATTTGGAGGCTTAACTCAAATAATATGTCATCAACCACTATAAAAGCTATCCTTAAGCTGAGGGGAAAAATGAGACCTCACTTCATCAACCTCATTAGTAATGTGGAAGATGGGATGAAGGTTGGAAATTTGGTAGGCTTTTGGACAAGTTCGCCGCAGCGAACTCCTGACTTCGCCGCGATAAAGTGAACTTTTCTGCATAAACATATTTTGGTATTTTTCCAACAACTTGCTCTGTAATTATCCAAATGGAGTGATTTTTGATTTGGAAGTAAACTAGAGACATAGGAATACAATTTTTCTGCAGAAATTGAGTTTTAATTCAGTCCTTAAGAATCTCAATTTTTGGATGGAAGTTAAGAATAGAATACTGTTATAGTATAAGAACAGAATGTGTGGCGTATAACTTTCAGATTTTAAAACTAAATTGAATGATTTTGTTGTCATTAGAAATTTAAGACAATGAGGAACATTTTTATAGAAGGAAGTGTTACCAAATTTCTTCATTTACCTGATCATAACGATCATGTAAAATTGACCTGAAGGTCTGAATTTTAAAAGGGTTATAGTTCAATTTTAGCATTTTTTATTATTAAAGTTTTATGATCTTATTAAATTTGGACTGAATGAAAAATTGGTTTGTTATAGGAAACCAAGCAGACTCTATCCAAGAGCAAGAGGAAAGACAACATTGAACTTGGATTTTCAAGCAAAATTAGGTGGGTAATATATTTATAGTTGTTGTGTAATGTGGGCAAATTGTCTTGTTTGTATATTGTGTGTTAAATTACTAAATTGTGAATTTCTATGATGTGGAAATGATTTATGATGTGTTTTATGACATGCATTGAATGATATACGAATTTTGATATAACTAAATTGTGCTTAAAAGAAGTATAAGAATATGAAATTGTGATTGATTGAATTGAGCATAAATTTGCTTGTGATTGGACAAGAGAGGAATCCATTTCGTTAGTCACGTGCACGTTGACCTATAGCCTTCTCCTTGTTGCCCGCTTAAGGCTATGAAAGTGAGATCCCACTTCGATTGGAGAGGGGAACGAAATACGCCTTATAAGGGTACGGATACCTCTCCCTTACAAACGCGTTTTCTATGACCTAATGCACCGAATCCTATCAGAACTGCAAGGTTAAATATACTTGGGAAAAGTAAAACTGTGAGGGCTTGGTTGGGTCAAAGCTCAAAGCGGACAATATCTGTGAGCGGGTGATCTGGACTGTTACAAGTGGTATCAAAGCTAGTTCTCGGTCGGTTGGACCGACAGGAGGCTAGGCCTCCCTTACAGACGTGTTCTCCCAAGCGAGTGTGCGGGAGGAACAAAACCTTGATGGCTAGGCCAAAAGAGGACAATATCTGGATGAGTGGGTGGTGATACTAGGTGTCAACCCAACCCTGAAAGA
>JANIJH010000005.1:47354737-47376292 GCA_024520975.1 Erythroxylum areolatum
GATCTGATTATGAAGGGTTTATACCCTCTCTGGAGACTCAGTTCTATTTTCTGTACAATCTATTGAGATCCAATATAGTATGTTGAATTGTTCATTTTGATAAATTGTTAATGCATGCTTCTGATATATCATGATTGTGCATATTTAGTTGTCAGTTTAAGCATAGAGTAGTTATTACTCACTAAGCTATATGCTTAGCACGGTGGATTTGCCCCGTGTAGGTTCAGAGAAAAGGACACAAGGACTGGGACGAGTCAACCGCAATGGCCAATGGAGTCTAAGTCTTGTTTTGTTAAAATTGTTTTTTTTTGGAGTTTGTTTTTGGCTTGTCTTGATGTATATGGCTTTGGATTTATTTGAAGGTTTGTAATAATCTTAATTCAGGCTGGTTCCATTTTGGAACAAGTTATATTTAAGCTTAGTCTATTATGATGTATGTTTTCTCCGAATTGCTTCTGCTTTGAGTTATTGAGATTGCATGATCAATGTTTCGTATGTTTTTCAGTTCTGTATGCATGTTGTCTGCGTGGCACCCCCATATCCTCCCAGGGGGTATTAGGGCGTCACAAGTCACATGAGAATGCTCCAACACAAGAGGAGCCTCATTTTGATCTACAAACATTGTAGAAACTACATCGGTGACATTAGTCCCATGTAGGTTTGAAAAGTTTCATCATGAACCCATAAGATATGGTTTCATGGTGACTAAGCATCATCATCTATTATTGATAGAGGATGAGGAACCTACATCCTACAGGGAAGCAGTGATGGGCTCTGGCTTCAATAAATGGCTTCAGGCCATAGAATGCGAAATGGAATCTATGTACTAAAACAAAGTATGGGTTTTAGTTGACCTACCTAATGGTGTAAAAACCATTAAGTGTAACTAGATTTTCAAGAAGAAAGTTGACATGGATGGCAATGTACATGTGTACAGAGTGCGATTGGTGGCAAAAGGTTTCAAACAAATTTATGGTATTGACTATGATTAGACCTATTCCTTAATTGTGATGCTTAAATCCGTTCACATCCTCCTAACAATTGCTACATTATATGATTATGAGATTTGGCAGATGAATGTGAAAGCATATTTCCTTAATGGGAATCTAGAAGGGGATGTGTACAGGATACAGCCTGAAGGTTTCACATCTTTTATAAATGTTGGGAAAGTATGCAAGCTTCAGTGATCCATTAATGGATTAAAGCAGGCTTCTCGAAGTTCGATTTTTTTTTTAATGAGGCAGTCAAAGAGTTTGGTTTCCTTAGAAATGAAGAAGAACATTGTGTTTACAAGAAGACTAGTGGGAGCATAATTGTTTTCTTGGTCTTGTATGTAAATGATATACTGCTCATTGGAAATGACGTTCCTATGCTTCAATCTGTGAAAGCTTGGTTAAGAAGTTGTTTTTCAATGAAAGACTTTGGTAAGGCAGCATACATCTTAGGTATTAGGATCTATAAAGATAGATCGAGAAGGCTTATTAGACTAAGTCAAAGCACTTATATCGATAAGATTTTACATAGATTCAATATGCAAGAATCTAAGAGAGGCTTCTTACCCATGTAACATGGCATGGTTTTAAACAAGGCTCAGTGCCCTTCGATATCAGATGAGTGAAACCGCATAAGTAGAATTACATATGCATCTGCTTTAAGATCCATCATGTATGTCATATTGTGTACTCGTGCGGATGTTACGTATACTTTGAGCCTGACGAGTAGATATTAGTCAGATCCAGGTGAAAGTCACATGATAGTTGTTAATAACATTCTTAAGTACTTAAGAAGAATTAAGGACATGTTCTTGATATATGGAGGTGAAGAAGAGCTCATTGTAAATGGTTACATTAATGCCAGCTTCCAATCATATATAGATGACTTCCGATCATAGTCAAGATTTGTATTCTGCCTAAATGGTAAAGTAGTGTGTTGAAAGAGTTCCAAGCAGGACACATTTATTGATTCAACAACATAAGTTGAGTACATTGCTACTAGAAGCAACAAAGGAGGCTATTTTGGTTAGACAGTTCATCAGTAAATTTGGTGTGGTTCTTAGCATTGTGAATCCAGTGGATATTTATTGTGATAATAATGGAGCCATTGCCCAACCTAAGGAACGAAAATCTCATCAAAAGACCGAACACAAACTTAGGCATTTTCACCTTCTTCGACACATTATTGAAAGAGCTTATATGAAGGTGTGCAAAGTGTCAACTGATCTTAATAGAGTTAATATGTTGACTAAGCCTCTCTCACAGGCTAAGCATGATCATCATTCTTAGGTATTAGACATTTAGATGTGTGATTATATATGATTCTAATTTTGTGACATGTTTTTGGATAATCCATTAGTAATGCCCAATTATTGTTTGCTGTGTTTATTTTTTAATGGAGTTATAAATAAATTCAAATTAGGATCCCATGAATAATGTGTATCTCATAATTGGCCATCAAGTGCGAGACTTGATCATAAGACCCTATTATAATATGGATACAGTTATTCCAAAAGGTCCCTAGTTAATTTCATTAATGTAGGGGATAATAATGATTGTCGAGACTAACGTGTTGATTAACAGATGATCATGTTTCACTGATCATTAATTTAGAGATATTATATTAATCACATGGATAAATGATGGAGAATATGCAATTGAACCGACCTGCTACGAGAACACTTCGACGATTATTATATAAGTGTCATAAGTGGTTCTCATCACAGCTTCTGAATATAGTCCTTTGACTTGAGTTTGTCACGGATTCCTACATGTGGATTAGTTTGTTTTGACATTGTCAAACGTCAGTCGTAAAAGGTGATTATAAAAACAATGTCCGGGCATGCTATAAATCATGCGAAGGAATGCGAATGAACAAGATGGAGTTTGTCTCTTCTAAATAATGGGTAAAGATATCTCTGGGCCCTCGATGAGTTAAGACTGAAAAGTTGCATAGTCGTGCACAAATGAGGTGAATGTTAGTCATTTGTTTCACAGTTTAACTCAGAAATCGAGAAACATGATTAAGCTTAATAAGGATGGCAATATTTCCTACCTTATGCTTAATTGAGATATAATGAGACAAAGGGATTGCTTGAGGATAATTGGTTCTTGTGTAAGTGGAAGATTGTTGGTGTATGAACCACGAACTAATTATAAGATGTACTCTAATTGATCATATGTGATTTAGGTAGTGTCGTATTCTGACCTTATTTAATATTAGGTAGTTATTATGTATTGCTAGAGATTGCTTACAAGTTATGGGCCTAAACAAAGTCTAGGAATCCTGCTAATATTAAATAAGCTTATAGGGTTGCACACTAAGTAGATTAAACATTCATTGCGCCTTTATCGGATTTAGGCTTTAGGTTTTACCGTTTTACTATATATAAGGATATATAGTATGACTTGAAGATAAAAAGAATCTCATCTACTCTCATCTGCTTAAAAACCCTAAAGTAGATGTCCTCTGCTAGAAATAGAGAGAGAGAAAGGTCTCAGAAAGTGGTGCTAGCACATCAGAAGGGGTTGTTTAGTCTTGCGAGAGTGTGGATACTGGTAAAGGTGCAACACTTGATGTGCTCTTCCCAACACTACCAGTTTCTCTATATATTTTTACTGCAAAGAGGTATAAACTGATCTAGATTTAGTTTCGATATTCACACAGGTCTTGATGTTTCAGATTATCAAAGGTGATAAATGTTATTACTGTTGACAGTCCAAAAATCTCATCAAATACAGCATAACCTACACAGTTTTTATTAATTTAGAGAAGACATATGACACGGTACTTAGGGAAATCATGTGGAGGTTTTTAGAAGTTAAGAGAGTTCTTATGACCTATATACGGGTTATTAAAAATTTGTATAAAGGTGTAAAGATTGGAGCAAGGACGATAGAAGGAGATATAAATCATTTTTCTATTGATATGAGGCTATATTAAGGCTCTTCATTGAGCTCCTTTTTGTTTGCAGTAGTGAAGCATAAGCTCACCAAGCATATTTAAAGGAATGTGCCTTGGTGTATATTATTTGTTGATAATATTATTTTAATGGATGAGACAAAAGAAGGTGTCAATGTCAAGCTAGAACTTTTAAGGAATAAAGGTGTAAAGATTGGAGCAAGGATGATAGAAGGAGATATAAATCATTTTTCTATTGATATGAGGCTATATTAAGGCTCTTCATTGAGCTCCTTTTTGTTTGCAGTAGTGAAGCATAAGCTCACCAAGCATATTTAAAGGAATGTGCCTTGGTGTATATTATTTGTTGATAATATTATTTTAATGGATGAGACAAAAGAAGGTGTCAATTTCAAGCTAGAACTTTTAAGGAATACGTTAAAGGACTTTAAATTGAATAGGACTAAAATTGAATATTTTGAGTGTAACTTTTTAGGCCACAAAGGTGACTTTTAATGTGGAGGTAAAGATTGGTTCAGAAGTTATATCACAAAAAAAAGTTTTAACTATCTAAGATCTATCATCCAAAGTAATGAAGAAATCAACAATTACATAGTCCACCATATCCTATCAGAGTGGCTTAAATGGAGGAGTGCATCGAGAGTTTTATATCATAAGAAGATACAACTCAAGCTCAAAGGTAAATTCTATTATTTAGCGATTAAGCACATCATGCTCTATGAGGCGAAGTATTGACCCATCAAATAAGTTCATAGTCATAAGCTAATGGTGGCGGAAATAAGAATACTCCGTTAGATGTGCAACCTTACTAGATGAGAATACTTCGTTAGATGTTCTAAAATGTCATAGTAAAAGATAAATTAAATATGACTAATATTAATGAAAATTAAGAGAGATAAGGATTAGGTGTTTCAAACATGTTAACAGGAGGACAACCTTTAATAAAAAAACTTTGATGTACTAAGATATAGATAAAAGTTCTCACGTAGAGAGGTTCTTCTCTTCTCATAGGTCTTTTAAACATTTTCCTTCGAATCTTATATCTTATATCTTATATTTAGCCTAAATATTTAATTTGTAGCACTTCCTTCTTAATTTTTTTTTCTAAACATTTCCTTACTTAGCATATATATTTTCTTGCAATGATTTATTTGACTTATTTATTACTTGTTTGTGTATTTATTTACTTATTTTATCTTTTATTTTTATACTTACCTTATTCTATATTCATTGTATTATTTAGTTTTATATTTTTATTTATACATATTTTTTATTTTTATTATCTTTTATGTCTATTTTATTTTTAATTATTATAATCTTATTATTTTAATATACATGTAAGGGTAAGACTATGTATTGCTTAACTTTTCTAGACCTCATGTATTAGAAGAATTTTTACTATGATGTTGTCGTTATTGTTATTATAATAATATAAATAAATTTGAAAAATTCTTCACTTTTGTAAGATTTTTCTCATTACTCTTTAACAAAAGCTTAATTTAGTCTTATCAACATAATTTGTGAAGGCGAGGCTACTTAATTTGCAGAAAATACTAGAGTTTTAATTTCTTCTAATTAAGATTTTAGATAATTTCCAACTTAAGTTTGCATTAACTTGGTCGGCTGCCTCTTTGATGACATGGACTCGGTTTCTCGGGTTCCTGGATCCATATTTTTCTTTCAATGGCTAAATTGCCAATGGGGTTTTTGTCAATTCCTTTTCGGACCATAATCACAGCACGATCAGTGCGCGGCAGCATTTTATTAACATCCACTTCCACTAGTCCAGTCAGTCTGCAAGCCTGTTCAAAAATGGGGGTTTCGGCACTTCTACCCCAAGGCACAATAATAGCATTAACAGTGGATCATTCCTATGATGTTAAGGCCGAAAAATGTACATTTTTTTCTAAAGCTAAAAATGGATATAGTATATTCATTCAAATTATATTAAAGGTCGAACTGAAGAAGAAAAATTTGCACATCAGGGAAGAGTTACAGCTAAATTTGCAAATGTATAGTCTGTACAGGTTTGATACATACAGAGCCGACAAATAGACGGTATAAGAAAGCATGACTGTTAGTTGTATATCTGCAAGTTAATGTACAAAATACAGACTCAAAATGTCACCATGCACGATAAACAAATCAAATTTGGCAGCGTTGTAATTGGTAGGCCATTAGAATATCACCCCTTGTCTAAAATTCATTTACGATTTACTTTCAGTTTGTTTCCAGCTAAAATAGGCCCCATTATACATCCTTCCTTTCTGCAGTCAATGCTTCGGATTTGCATACGGGGCACACGTTCTTCACAAGCAGCCACTTCTTCAAGCAATCTGCATGGTACTCGTGTCCACAATAAAGGGTTCCAATCTTCTCCTCACTCTTATATTCTTCCTGCAAAGTCCCATAACGATCATTAAGAACTCTCATAAGCCTCATATAGTAGCATCCCACTAATTGCGGAACAAACCGATTTTTTTGTTTATTAGTTAGACATTTTGTTGATGTCTGCAACACAATTTCCTACAAGCATGTTTAGCTCTTACAATACCTGACATATAATGCAATAGTCTTGTTCCTGATCCAAAGAAGCTGGTTCTTCTAGATTGATTAACACTGACGATGATACATGAATTCGCGTTTTTAATTGACTTCTGATAGCTTCCTCTGATAATCCAGTATTTACATTCCCAATCTGCTCCCCCAGTGCAAGAAGCTCCTGCATTTCCAATTGAATGCAGAATATTGAGCGTTTCAAGACTATAGTGCATATGTAACTTCCATTTCTCCATATTTCCAAGACTAGAGTGCTTAATAACTCGGACCTTGCACCACTGATTACTTTACTGCAGGCTAGTGACTGTTTCAATGTGAAAACTGATATGGCCATAGTATATGAACTTACCTCATAAGACATATCTTCAATATCCAAACGCATTTCTCTGTGATGATCATAATTCTCTACTTCATAATATTCAGGAAGATCTAGCAGTGCTACACCCTACACCAACAGGAGAATATTAGCCACTTCATTAAAAAAGCACCTTGCATAGCTCTAATGGCTGATAATATATGTTGCAATAATAGAATTCACTTATACTCCAAAAGGAAGAAGACATATATCAGAAAACAAGAACATTACATTAGTTGGCATAATTCTCATGGAGGGAAAATAGAGGTGACTTTGAGGTGTATCAGATAGGACTCCCTCATGGTGAGACCTGGATATCCTAAGGCCACTTTGTTGAAGAGATCCCACATGTCTAAATCCTGTATCACTAGCATCTTGCGACGTGTTCACAGTGCTCTGTGCCTGGGAAGCATAACTTGTGGGAACTGAATATGAAGCTGCTGGAACTTGAGGATGAATATTAATGTTGTGGCCTCTCACCGCTTGAGTTGGATGGGAAAAATAACCATAACTGTGTCGCTGGATGTTGACAGCAGAAGGATGCAAGAAACTGGGATTACTTCTGTTGCTAGTTGATTCATGATACCGCTGAGGACCCATCTCCCTAGTCTCTAGAGATCCTCCCATGACATTGTTCCCTACTGAAAGCAAGCTTGTAAATTCTCAGTGAACATCCTAATGATGTAATTGACATTCATGACAATTAACTTCAACTTCTGACACAAAAATACATAATGTGTGAGGACAGCAAATACATGGAAATAAGTAGACCAAAATCAAATACCATGTATGAAAGGCAAACTGAGGCTCTGCGTCCATGCTGAAGCACCAGCATCATTAGAGTTATTGCTGAACTGTTGATCCAACCAAACTGAGCCAGCAGGGTGAAAACGCTGGCCTACGTAGTTTCTATGCATCAAATGATTTTGATTTTGTGCCAGGACAGGATTCAGCCCACTAGCTCCTAATCTGTTCCTCGTACTTCTATGAGCTTCAACTTCCCTGACTGAAGGAGAACCATTTCCTCCGTACTGAGGCAGTGTGAAACTTGCAGCATCCACTAGAGCAATCCCATCAGGATGTCTTGCATTTACTGGGGACACTGAAGTACCTGAGCTCAAGAAAGCATTGTAGTACTGAAAATTCCCGAGGTTGCAATCAGCATTCTTTCTTTTGTATGCACCTCTCACATTATCTATATGGTGATCAGCAGGAACTCCAATAACTCCATAACTGCTGGAAGATGATAACTGATCACAGGATCTGTGACTTTGAGGAATACCTGAAGGCTGGGCCATGTAAGGAACGTAAAAGTTGGGTCCAGAAGCAACACCTAAATCAGGATTTGGTGGATGATGATGTGAGTGATGCTGAACCCCTTGGTATTGTGGCACCCCATAGAACATAGCACCATCATAACATTCTGGTCGATTATGGGAACTAAGATTGGTTGTATTGCCTGTAGTTGTAATTATTGTCTGAATATCAGGTTGAGGAAGATTTGGTAAGCCTCCTAAAAAGATGCAAGGTTCAGGACGTAAATAACCACGGCTACGCTGATTCATCTCTATATCCATCATTTGATTAGAGCATATCATGTTTCTTTGTCCCATTTCACTAATTTTACCTGCTTCCAAGGAAATATGTTCAATAGAACACATTAGAATATGTTGGAATTGAGTGATTAGAATCACCATTTGCAGATAAGAACAAGGATGCACATTGCCAAGGATAAAATACAAGAGCGGGAAACCAGTAAATCTTGAGTTGTTGCAAACAGATCTTAATCGAACAGCATATTCCACCTACAACTGTACATGAGGTACCAATGGACTTTGGGAAAAGAGTCGAGATCACATGAACTTATCAAGAGGAAAGAAAAATAGAAATGGTAAAGTGCCCTGGTCAATGTTAATACGTGAGACTAGTCCATTCAAACAACCTAACTGAAGGACCAAAAAAGCAGCATACATTCTTCTCACCACTGAGCATGAGAATTTCACAACAGTTTTATGGTTTAATGAACTTGCAAAATACCTTAATAGAGCAACCACTAAAACCAATATCTATCATCTACCTATCCCTCTCTATCTCTCTCTCTATATGCATATATATATATATATCACAGTTTCTTAAAGATTTAGCATGAAACCAGTACAGGCTTCTATCATATACTGTAGTTAGATATAAATCAGAATTTTATTAAAATTGGGTGAAAAAGAACATGGTCATAATTTTTTTTTTTTTGTTTCCCTTAGTTTTATGAAAAAAGTTTGCAATAGCCAATTTTTTGCTTGGTATAGTTCACCTCGTGGAGTCATTTATTAATCTACGCCCATTAGGGCATCAAGGTTCTTGTTTTTTATTGCAACACTTTATAGCTGTAAAACTTTTGGAAACTAGAAATCTTGAACCCTTTACAACAATAATTTGCTTCTAGAAATGAAAATATGACCCAGAAATTTGACCAAACTCTGAATCTTGCATTAGTGTTGCATTCATCAGACAAGATTTTACCACTAATAGTCATTTTCACAAGTATAAGTTCTATTGAAAATTCACTAGGTTTCAGACTGAACATTCATATCTTATTCCAAGATAACACAAGTGTGACATTCTTGTTTTCTACTCAAAACTGTTTAGTGATTAACATTTTGGATAACTTGAAATCTGGAATGCATGTTAACATCATTTTGTTATAGAAATGAAAATATGAGCCAGTAAAACTGTCTGATCTCAGAGCCTCATATAAATATAGTCCCTTGGGGAAATTTTTCTTAGGCTTAGCATTTCTAAATCAATTTATCCTACACCTTAGACATGATACTTATTTTGAGAAAATCTTTAAAAACTAAACTACCAACAGTCCCACATGAATAAAGTTCTTGAAGGGTACTGAGAATGCATAATATTGGATATATTTCTACACAAGTCCTCATGCATAAATAATATCCACCCAAAGGGATGCTATCCTAAAATAATACATCCTGATGTCACATCAGGAAAATGAAAATTTAAATTTCCTGCTACATTAATCCGGAACTTGATGAAACTACCCTGGATCTACTACATTAAATAGCAAAACCAAAGGCCTTTATGACATACAAAGACAGTGATCACAAAGTAATATTAGTAAATGCAGCATGCCTGCTGAACCCCAAAAGAAATATAAAAGAAGAAAATGAAATGAAAAGTAACAAGGCTAGTGTTCCATTTCTACATTCGACATGTTTAACTGACATGCTATACTAATTCAAACATAATGAGATATTCCAAAATATGCTATTTTCTATAACATTGCATAAGAAAATCCTCCAAAACAGATTATGCAATTCAATCTCATCCACCACAGGTTCTAAATTACCTTAAATCCCCATATCTAAATAGTATATTCATCCATGAAATCATTTTAATAGTCAGATAAATCTAGGATGGAAGTCGTTCCTTTATTTAGCAAAAGAATAGAGCATAATCACATACACGCAAGATGCTACTCCTTTTACAACTTGTACAAACTTGACAATAAAAAATTATTTCTTACCACCACAAGATAGTAGATAATCCAAACAAGTTGACCACAAGAAATATGAACCCAGAAAGGTGGGTAACATGCAACAAAAGACAATTAAAAAATAAAAAATTTGGAACTAATTCCATCTCACAGCAATCAAATAAACATTTCCCAGGGTAATGGATATGTTGAGACCTTGACATGAAACCAGTAAAAAGAACATAAAAACAAGTTCTAGTGGAAGCTGCAATCAAAGGATCAGAATCAAGTTACATTTCACACATGGGATAAACCTTGTCTTACAAAGAGATTCTGAAAAGAAACCAAAACAACCTTCAACAGAGACGATTGATATTGGCTGCCGCAAAACTTTTGTTAAAGACATATCCGCGTTATGGAGCAAACCAAAATCTTAACTCATAAACATACATATCAACCCAGTTCATATATTTCATAAATATCAAAATCATAATTAGAGAGTTAAACGAATTCTTCCACGAAAAGAACCAATATTTTAACTTGGCAAAATTTATGACGACTGCCTACCTAAAAATTACAAAAAAAAAAAGAAAAAGCCATGAAACATTTAGCCACAGTGAGAAATATAAAATATTTGATGGAAAAGAAAAAGAACCCAGCAAGTGTTTTAAAGAAAACAGTTTTTTTTTTTTTGAGTGTTATTAAAGCTCCAGATTTTATCCACGGTCAGAGAGGGAAGATACAAGTACCTTATCAGCATTAAAAAATCCCGAGCTTAAGTTTCACCGATGATAAACTTAGAATATAATGCCTGAAAAAATTAAAAGAGACAGAAGTCATAATCCACAAGAAACGGAAGAAGAAACAAAACCCAGATTGTGTATTACAATAATAAGGATTAAAAAGAACTAGGAATTAACGTCCACAACGCAAATCACATGAAACCCTAAAGTCATCAGAAAAATCAGAGCTTAAGGAAAGATTAAAAGAGAAGACGAAAAAGGGGAGTTACCCAGGTGAGAATTTTCTGAGGGATCTCCAGAGGGAAGTGATTACGAGAGAGGGAGAACCAAGGAGAGGGAACAACAACGAAAAAGAGAGAGAGAGGGGGTAACATTTGTTTATTGTAACTTTTGTTACTTATACAGACAAATTAATGGAGTTAATTTCTTTTCCTATTATAGGTAGAAGGAGAAAAATAATGCTTTACCATTTTATTGCTCTAAATGATAAAAGATAAATATCTGAAATTTTAAAAATTCTTTTATATTTAAAAACTTTTTAATTTTTAACTCTTGCGTTAATTTTGGTTTAAAAATAATGACAAAGTAATTAATGTATGACCAATTAAATATTATTAATATAATAATTCAAATTAAATATTATTTTTATTAATATATTAAAATTAATTATCTTGGTTTAAATTTAAAAGCTATTAGGGATGACAAAAGGGTTACAATTTCCGTAAACTAATTGTATATAATATTTTGAAGGCAGCATTATTTATTTATTTAATTAACTTTGTATATTATTAATATTTAATAATGAGCTTAATTTGCAAGACATCCATCCTGGTGGAGATGACTTGTATCTATATATACATGTGGACAATAACACTTAATGTTTTCAAGGATTGTCACATATACAAGGTATTGCACAATTACTGAATTAGTTAAATTAATGTAAAGCGAATTAATATACTTGATGCGTCTTTCCTTTTTTTTCTTAATAAATCATGATACTTAATTTTAGTGCTCTTTGATCAAAGTGATGAGGTAATAATGAGAAAATAGTTTCACACCACAAGGAAAAAGTTCTTTAGAGGCTTTGAGGTCTAGGCTGAGATTGCAACAATTGACTAGCATTTTGCTAGAAAGCATTGGAAAAGGGAAAGGCTGCTGGGCTATATGGCTGATTATGAATGGTAATTTCACAACCTATGTGTATACTGAACCTGTGGTATGAAACACATACGAGTCTCCCAAATTGAATGATACATCTCAAGCAGCTAAATGGTTCTAAAGAATAAAGATTATGGAGATTGGACCATAGGGTTTGTTGCCCTACAACGTGGCTCCCATACGTCAAATTGCTTTACACGCACAGTGCTGCATTCGACAAGTCCTTTTTTTTTATTTTTGAGAATTATTACTTTAGATAGAGATGACCATTTTTTTATCAAGTTTAATTGTAATCAAATTGAATAAAATTATTTTGTTTAATGACAATGTCATATTCATACCTATTATCCTTATCCCTTGCTATTTTTAACAATAAAAGCAATTGTAACGTAATCTTTTTGAGTTTGTTCAAAGGTGCGTAGATTACCATCTTGAATTTGGAACAGATATGAAGGTTCTGTTCCGTTTCACGTAGACGATTACTTGGATATTCGAACGGGCACTAAAGTTTTCTGGAAACAAAATAAAGCTATATATTGTTCTTATATCATACACGAGTCAAAGGATAATGTAATCAGCGGGAATATTACACGTTTACCTCAACGAACAAATTAGGTCCAGAGTTTAAGAAAAGGGAAGGTATCTATCCAACTATCATGAATGAATGTGTTGGGTGCACGTGCAAAGGATCACCAGCTAGTGGCGAGAAAGTGGGGGATTCTCCACTCTGAGATAACAATGATAATACACCCAGAAACCAGAAAGCATATTCTTTTTTAACATGCCAAGTTTTGTTGGACCTAATTTCTTCTGCCGCAAAGTACAAGACAAGAACTAAAGAGTGGATCCCAAGGATGACAAGAAGAACGTTGCAAGTGAATGAACTCAAGCCTTTAATTCATTTTTAAACTCTAAAATTTAACAATTCAACTTTTCTCCACAGCTCTTCTTACCTTCTACCAACAAAACTGAACATCGGCGTGCATTCAAGAATTTGATTACTTATCAATTACATGGCTTCCCTTTCTGAACTATCCGTCCTCTTTCTAACTCTATTCCATCACTGTGCTTCCTTCTTCCTTTTCGCCATTTGCTTCTTTGGTTTCAAACTCATTCTTTCAGCAACTGGTCCGATGTTTCCATCCTTGTTCCCTGGACACCTAGCTTCACCGTTAATTCCAGTTACTTTTATTGCCTCTTCCCGTCTCCTCTAGTCTCTCCAGCCTCTTTTCACTCTCAGCTTACCCTCCCCTCTTTCCTTTCTCTCTCAGCTTCTTGTTTTGCTGACTTATGTTCAATTACTCCCCCCCTGCCCTCTCTCTTTCCCCTCCTAGTAATTAATGACTCATCTTCCACTAATTCTAATGACAACCTTTTCATTTAACAGTTCAACTCCAAATCACAAGTTCAGAGGATTCTTGATAGTGGTCCATGAAGTTTCAATGGCATGCTCATTTTCCTTTCGAAGTGGCCACAAAGAGCTTAACTTCAAAGTATTAAACAGAGACATATTCCACTTTGAACCAACTTACACAACGTGCAACTTGAATATTGGACTACCCTTAGTTTAAGTCACCTTGCCAGCTTCAGTGTAAGCCCAAATGAATGGATGAGGCAACAACTAACTTAAAAAGGATTAGTTATAGTGTATGTAATAATAGAGATCAACCAAGAACTTCGAAGTAATACCTTTGATGAGGCTAGCCAGGTGGTGTGTATGATGATACAATTGTGGTAACTTATCACTAGAGATCACACTCACATCATCAAGGGAAAATGTGGAGACCAACTGACAGAAGATTCTAATAAGAGGACTATTTTGAGTTAAAAGTTATTACTAAGGACTCTAATGGAATGAACCAACTATTGCAGGTAAGCCTCAAGAAAATCCAGCTCAATCCTATCAATCCATTCCTTCAACAGAAGCTCTGGAACTCCCTATTCTTCCATCTTCAGATGTTACTCAAGTTACTTCTGTGATCAATAATGACATTTATTCTCGTAACAAATGTGATTCATCTCTAGAAAGCCAGGATGCTCCCTTTACTGCTTATGAGGGTAAGGAACATAGAATGAATTCCCTCCAATTGCTAAAAGAAAATATAGTAGAAGGAATAAAAAAGCTCAAGATCTAAATTCCTCTTCAAATGAACTTCCTTTTTGGAATGTTAAAGGGTTAATAACCCTTAAAAGCAATCACTTTATTCAATAAAATTTAATTTATTAGGTCTTTTGGGAACTAAATTGATATAAATAAATTGAAAAATAGCTTGGTTTTAAACAACAAATAAGATATAATCTCTAATCATTGTACCCACCATTATGAGAGAATAATGCTAGCTTATGACTAAGAGGAGTTGAAGGTGTTAAGCTTAATCATCACTAACCAACTTCATTCGGAAATAGTACTGCTGCATCAGAGTAATTGTATTTATGTTTCTTCATCTATGTTTCCAATTATGTATTTTAAAGGACTACTGTCCAAAGAGAGTTGTAGGATATTCACGTCAATATTCCGGCCCCCTGAATGTCGATTGGGGATTTTAATAGCATCTTGCAACAAAATAGGTGGTTTCTTATGAAGAAGTTGGACACAGACAAGGTCAGTTCATAGTGGATGACCTCCTTCCTAGGTAGTAAAGTAGTATTTGATAATCCTCACTTCTCAAATCACACTCCTATGTCCAAGATTAAAAATTCAATTCCATTTTAGGATCAATAACCATTTGGTGAATGACGAAGGTTTAAAGAAGCTATCATCAAAGGCTCAAACTTTCATATTTAAGTTATTTGCAACTCAAGGGGATCAAAGAGGAGATCAAAATCCTTAATAAGACAAAATACAACAATGCTCAATCAGTTATAGAGAGGACCAACCCTCTCTAGTTGTTAAATTAAAGTGATAATGTTTTGCCATTATTGATCATGCATTTAAAATAAGTCCCCATTTTACTCTAACAACTTCCTTAGAAACCATGAGAATGTATGTTTATTTCCTAGTTTCTAGACTCTTTTCCCTTTTAGAAAAAAAGAGTGTATCTTCATAATCTGTTACTTATAAAAACCTTATTACTGATGCTGATACGAGATATACCAAGGCCTCATTCTATTAACAGTTAGCAAACTTCTATCTATCCCACTTTGGAGAAAAACTTCCCCTCCTTCCCTCCAGCCCACAAGAGTCTTGTCATCATCTTTTAAATGACCTTGATCACCCCTTTTGGCCAATACACTTTGAGTGAGTTTAGAAGTGATTTAACTCTTCTTGCAGCAGACAATGACTTATTGTACCAGCATCTGAGCCCTTTTTAAATCCTCAATAGGGGGAATGCAATCTCTAAAAATAAGTTTTATAAAAATGGGTAGCCCTAGGTATATAAAGGTTGAGTCATGATCAGAAAACCAGTAATACTTTGAAACCATGCCATAATCGATTGTGCACTCTTTGAGATGATCGTCTGGCTTTTGTTTTTATTGATCTTCAATCTTGAAATCTTCTTAATGATTTTCAAAGAAGCCATAAGTAGACTAATTGAAGAGCCATATGCCCTTGAAAATAGTATTAGATCATTTGAAAACAATAAAGAAACCAATCCAACTTCTTACATCAGCTAAGGAATTTGAAGCTGCAATTGGAAGTAACATTATTTTTATTCAACATTATGACAACTTCCATGTAAAGAATAAAGAGATATGGAAATAGTGGATCTCCTTGCCTCAATCCCCTTGCTCCATTGAATATATCGTATGGTTCACAATTGATTAAAACACTAAACGAGGTTGTAGATATGAAAAGATTTATCAAGGACCTAAATTTCATAGGTAATGCACAGGCTTCTAGTAGGTGGTTGATAAAATTCTAGCTAATTGTATCTTTTGGAAATCAATCTTAATTGCACAAATTTTAAGGCCATTTCTTTTTGAATAATCTTTAAGCAACTCGCACATTGTTTACAACCAGCCTTCCATCAATGAAGGCACCTTTTGAGTCACTAATAATAAGCTTCAAACACTTTATTCTTTCTAGATGCAATTATTTTAGAGATAAAATTACAACACAAAATGGGTTTGAAATTATTCAGGGTCTTGGAATTAGGAACTTTAGGAATCAAGTATAAGAAGGTTTTGTTGATTTCCTTAAGAATCTTACCTCTTTCAAAGAATTCTATAGCAGCTTCAATCACCATAATTTTGATGAAAGGCTAAGCCTTTTGATAGAGTAACCATTCAGCCTATCAAGCCTAGTGGATTTCTTAGGGCTCATCTCAAACACCACTCTTTATTTCTTTTAAGCATTCGCGGGTTTGATCAAAACTTCTATATCTTCATCAAATAAATGGCCATCAATGAATGATTTCAAGAAAGGCATAGATGAATAACTTTAAGCTAGGGTACCTGTGGTTCCTTTGAAAAAAGAGATTTCTCCTTCCTTGATACCCTTTTGGGAAGCTATAAGGACCCTAAAGGTTAAAAAATAAAATCAATTCTATTTGTATCCCTTCTTCCCAAGACTGAGTTAAAGAAGAATTTAGACATTTATCATAATCTTTAATCCATTTATCTCTAAACCCTCTATTGGATCAAAGAGATGTGAGTTGCTACAACTTTAGCATTGTCATAAGGATCTCTTTTTCCTTATTAGTGAGAACCATGAAACTAGGGTTCTTGTCCATCTCCTATTGAATCTTGCTTAGATTACTTTTTATATACTTAACATTCTTTAACATGTTGCCCCAATTTTTATAATTCCACTTCTTCAGCTCTTCTTTTATTTTCTCCTAGCTTCTTCACACAGATAAAAGATTTGAAACCACTAAAGTTATGTGATAGTCCATTCATAATTGCGTCAAGGAACCTTTCTGCTTTAGCCCAAAATTTACTGGATCTGAAAGGAAAATGCCTATTCCTTCTCTTAAACATGTTTTATACTATTATTGGAGAGTGGTTAGAAAATAATGACTTTAAAACCATAGCTTTACTCATAGGAAATTTTGCAAGCCATTCACCATTGACAAATCCATATAAGTCTCTTTCTAATATGTTATCTAATATTTTGTTTATTACTCCATGTAAAGGAGGAGCCCTCAAGCTTTAGATCTATAACCCCTATTTTGTTCCAAGCATTTTTGAAATAAGTTGTGAAGTTCTTTAAGGACACATTTCTCTTAACATTATAATGGAAGAGGGTGTTGTTTAAATCACCTAGTATTAACTATAAGTCATTAATATGAGTGTGTATTCACCATAATGTCTCCTAATGCAAGCTACTCTAAAATAAGGAATTTGATCCATAAACTAAAGAAACTAGTACCCTAGTATTTTCCTGACGAAACAAGACCTCCAAGTGCACTAATTGGCTAGTAGATTAAATTAGTTAACCTTTTACTAAGCTATTGTGAAAAGCAGTGACAAACCAACCAAAGTGATGATGTTGATGGTTAGAAAAGATTGACCATTTGTCCCTCAAAAACCTTCAATAATAGAAATTTTCCTAGCTTAATTTGGTCTCCAAAATACCTATCAGCCTAAGCTTATTATCTAGAACAAAATCCTTTAACATTTGTTAATTAGAAGGATTGTTAATCCCTCTTAAATTCCATAAGATTATTGATATTAAAGGGGATTTTTAAGTTAAGGTCCTTTGGACCTATTCTTCCCACCAGATTTCTTTCAACTGTCAGACTGAAATTCCTCATTCTGGTTATAAATTGAGGCTGTAAAAGTTGGATCATTTGAGCAAAAGGGCCTAACGCCTCATTCCTTTGAGAGATAAGGAGCTTTAGGGACCTTCTTCACCTCTTTATTTGTTTGTATTTCATGGGTCATTAGGGCAATAGTCCCCTTATCACTAACTACTTTATTAGAACTAATTTCTACCACCTTTGTATTAATATCCATAACAGTCTCTTAACAAGGGTTTAAATTTGTAGCATTTCCTACCTCTTTAATCTTTTTTTCTAGGACCATCAATTCTTCATAATCCTTTCTCACAAATCTTGTGTCAACGCCTCTCCATTGCTTCCCTTATTCTTTTAATGAAGGTCTCCATTAGTAAGCCACATTTGCAACATCTTCAAAAAGCCTCACCTTTACTAATTCTCAAAATAGGTATGGTTTTCAAAAGCTTTTTCCCTAGGTCCACACTCATATAAAGTACCATATATCCTACTCTACTTCATTGAGCCAAGCATGCTAAAGCCTTTAGTATATTAATAATCCAACGGTATCATGTAAGCTGATCTAAATTATGACACTTGTACATTTTTAATATTTTCTAAGTATATCCCCAACTTCTAGAATTATAAAAAAAGAGGACTATTTTGAATATGCCATAGACCATCACCTAAAATATTCTTTACACTATTACTAGTGTCAAATTTGGAAGAGACCATGTTTCCCTCCAATAATAAGACCTCCTTGAGTCAATTTCCTTTATATTGTTTCACCACCAATATTTTTATGTTTGAGAAGGAAGCATGTTTGCATAGAAAAAAGCCAACAAACTTTGTTGCCTACCTCCTTACTTCATTCTTAAGAATCTTATTATTAGGGGATGTCATAACGCATCCCTCAATAGTCTTAGGAGGATAATATTCTAATGTTTCACCCATTCTTTTGGGGAATCCACCCTAACCCTGCTAGCAGAAGGAGCAAAGTGAGAGCCTGTACACAAATGGGATTTCCCTTTATGAGGAGCAAACAAGCCGGAAGCTTAGTTGACAAGGAGGGTTCAAAAGAAAAAATTATATAGGGTCATGGTACCATCAGCAAACATATTAAAAGTCATAAGCCTGAAAGGCAAAGGCTGAAAGTAGCACTTGGTCAACTTTTAAAATTTGTTCCAAATATAGTAACTAGAAGGGAGGGTGGAAAAGTCTCTTTTATGAAAGGATAGAACTGCCTTTTAAGACCACAAAAATCTCTTCACCCAAGGGACAAAACCAATAGAGCAAGAAGGCAAAAGTTTTAGCTGGGGGAGCAGAAGTGAGGCTGCCAAAAAACAAAGCAAACAAAGAAAGAATAAGTTAAGCAATGGTTAAAAGAACATAAAAAGGGGTTATGGAGCATGATAATGGAGAAGGGAGGAATTAGAAAGATGTTAGAGCTTCTCACTCATCTAAACTCTCAAGTTAAGAGTAGTGAAATCAACTTTTTTAGGATAAACAAAAATATAGGTGTGGGGATATTTGATGTACATGAAATATGCAAATATTGTTTTAAGTCGCTTAATTTTAATGTCAAATTACCAGTTCTTTCTTATTTTTTATTTTGTTTTAAGTAATTATATAAATTTGACCTTGGGATGATATTATACAAGAATTATAGGTCATTTCAAGCAAAAATATAAAAAATTCACAATTCTTAGAGGAACACGGTTTGGCCCTCTTTTGTGTGTTATCTTGTGGTCTAAAGAAATCAAGTACAACAAGTGACATGGCCTAAGTCATAGAAATCTACAATTTAGAGACATGGTCATGCTAAAGGTCATGTATTAATCTCGAAGAAATAGAAAGATCCATGGCTTGAAGGTATGGTTATGCTAAAAGTCCAAGTCTATCTCCTTGAGGAACCAATAAGGTCTATCGCCTGGCCTATGAATGTGCCTTAGATCGTGTCCTAGGTAGAGTAAAATATATTTAAAGTTAAAACCCTAAGTCATCTTTCGGATAAAATACACATTAAACAACCTTTTCTCTTTAAACGCTAGAGTTAGCCAGCATTAGCTTTCCCCATCCCTTGGGAAATAAATTATATGCTTTTTTTTTTTAATGGAATCAAAATATAAACATCATCTTAGTAGATCAAGTTTTTGGAAAAAAAAAAGGGCATTTCATCTAGAATTATTTATACCATATTTTCTCTAATTTCGTATTTTAATTATATTGTTTTGAACAAGATTTATGACTAAACACTTTTCTATGTTTATATAGAGTAAACCTAACGGTTTTTTTTGTTATGAAATGATTTGATTTAATTTATGATATGAACTATTTTATATTTTACTAGTCTTAATAATTAACATGTGAAAGACTCAAGAGAATCTGCTTATGAGTAGATCATGTCTTAGGTAAAAGGAGTTGAATTGGATGCTCAAGAGATACTTACATGATCTTCCTAGTGTTAGAGAGAACTCGTTAATAATATTTCATAAAGTTTAATGCATTTAAAGGTGTATTAGCAATGGTAGAGATATGGGTTAACCAACTAAAGAGTAGTTAGTTATAGATCCAAAGAGTGTAGTTCCAGTTTCCAGGAAAATTTTATAGGTCCGAAGAATATATCCAATCAAATTTATTTACTTCATGAAGTCAAAAAGTACTTCTCTAGATGTTTTGATCCTCAACTATTGCAGAACACTTGCATTATATAACAAATATTGTATAAATGCCAGTTAATTTTCCAGAACGAGAAACACTGCAATTACATTTGTCCAGAATCCTAATAAATTTAATTCAATCTCCAAAAGTTATCTATAGTAAAAGCGGAACTACCAGTAAACCAAATGAAAACAATTAATAAAATAGAAAAGTAGAGCAACGAAAACGTCCGTTAAGACTAGCTGCCGCGACAACAAGAAGGAAGATGATAAACTCGTGAAACAAGAGAAAAGAAAAGTTGTATTCCAAACCCTATTACGTGTTGACGACAAAAGAGGAACAAGAAAAAGAGGAACAATCTTGTGGAGAATAACAGCTTCAACGTTGAAATTAAGCAATGTCATTCATGGTCATCCGAAAGGGCACCAAACAAACACAAAATCCCGTTGTCTATTAATAAATCAACTAAAAAGATGGATGAATTACCTGGGGAACAAAAACTCTTGTGTGGACGAAGATGAAGACGAAGACGAAGACGGACGAACACTAGAGACAAAGACGGACCACTGGCACAGCTGCTGGAACGTGAGAAGGATAAATAGTTGGCTACTTCATAATTAGGATTTTAATATGACAAAAGTGACACATTTTAAGGATATAAATCAACGTCATTTTTGTAGAATAAAACTATGAATATGACCTTTAGCTATGAAAATTATTTCGTAGCTAAAACCTTTGGATACGAAAATTCAAAAAGAAGTTAAGGGCCGTTTGGTTCCATTTTTATTTTTCTGTTGTTATTTTTTATTTTTATTTCCTGTTTTTCATTTCTGTTTTTCTCCTTAAAACGAAAACCTGTTTGGTTGAGATTTGTAAAATAAAAACTAAAAACAAAAATCTGTTTGGTTGAAATTTCTAATAAAAAACTGAAAACAAAGACATGTTTGGTTTTATTAACATGTTTCTATTTTTGTAATTATACTATTATGTGTAATAATTATAATATAATACATTATA
>JANIJH010000005.1:47408885-47430117 GCA_024520975.1 Erythroxylum areolatum
GTCAAAATTTTCCATTATTGTGGCTGCCCTGTTAAAGCTTGTTAAATCAGCACATGACCTAAACCATATCCAAACTTTACAAATTCATAACTTACAATCTCTACATCCAAAATTCGCACATTATATCTCATTACAAAGCTAAAACATTCCTCTACAATTTTTCATAAGATCACTTGAGCTAATTTCAACCATAATAGCCCAAAATTAGCATCAGAACATAGAAATAACCAAAATCCATACTTAGAGATATTACACACATCAAAACACATTAAGACATAAATTACCATTTGAAAGTTAACCAGCCATAACTTTCAACCTAAAAATCGAAAAATATCATACTTAGTGGAGATAGAAAGCTAATGAGAAATCCTCCAACTTTCATGAAGACCAATTTTACAAAATCAGTCTACTTTAGTCTAGAAAAATTTCCCAAAATTCTGGTCACAAATCATTCAATGTTGGAGTCATCACTGTTTACCCTGCACATATATCTCACTTTCAAAGCAAAATTTCAAACCTTTCTAGCCACAATTGGATAGAACTTTCTTCATAAGAAATCTAGCTAAACTTCTCAAGTTTAATTCAAGCTAAAGCTCATCTCAATAACACAACCATATCAAAAGTTATGATAAAAAACCTGAACCCTACACAAAGTAAATTTTCCATATTTCATATCTAACTCTACTCCTATCATTCCAATATCATTACTACATCAATAAACATCCAATTTAGCTATGAAATCAGACACAAGTTCATCAAGCCATTCACTTAAATAAGTAGCCACAAAAATGGCAGCACACCCACACAATTTTCTTACTTTACTTACCACTCATCTAATATCATAAAAACCAATCCAAAACACTTAATTCACACACTACACATGTTAAATCATTCATCCTCACACAAACATGAACTTATACCCAAACAATCAAACCACAAGCTTCATGAAATTAATGCACAATAAATCACAATTAATGCTTCTAACTACCAAATTAAGAACATACAACTTAATTCTTACCTAAACAAGCTTCCAATTCTTCAAATCACCAACTTCCACTCACACCCCTAACACCCACGACATTCATCATTTTTAAGGAAGGTAGATAGCTTAGGCTTGTACACATGAAGAGGAAGCACTTAAGATAGAAGAGCTTGTGAGAAGGTAGAGAAGAGTAGCACTTTACAAGGAGAAAAGAACCAACGAAGGAGGAGGAAGGAAGAACCCACGGAAGAGAAGGAAGAAAGCACTTTAAAATCACCTTTCTCTCTTTCAACCTAAGAATGTCGTGGAAGCTTACAACAATTAGGTTATTTAAATAACCATAAGAATAAGACTACTTGTCACTTGCCACTTGTCTTGTTTTTAATCATCCATTTATTTCCTTTTCAATTCAAATTCAATTTCTAGTCCAATTTCTAATAGCTCATATCAAAAATTTCTAAAACCATGTATCTAAATTTCCAGTGCCATTGGACAGTCATTTCCAATACCGAAAATCCAATTAGTCCGCCACTTGACAATTTTTCTGGTCCGAAAAAGTATCCCGAAAAATTTCCAGAAATTTTCTAAAATGTCTCAAAAATGTAAAACACACAAAAATCCACTCCAATATACTTTTCAAGCACAAAATCATATTTTTCACAATAAACACATTGATAAACACATATACCGGGAAATGTCATGAATGCATGTACAATCATGTGCATGTGCAAAAATTACCATTCATATATATATAGAGGTCATATGATGCATGAACATGCCGAGATATGTTTACACACGCCTAACCCATCCCAAATGACCAATTTACCCTTCCCATCGGTGGTGGGATGTTACACACATGATGTGGCTTGGTAGGATCGATAAAGCCTTGAGGCTGCTCCATAAAAACCGATTCATCAAGTGACCTATGTAGAAAAGCATTTGAGACATCGAGTTGTCGAATAGCCCATCGATGATTAACTGCAATCGACAAAATAAGCCGAACCGTGGCTGGTTTGATGACAGGACTAAATGTTTCAACATAATCAATACCGGGTCGTTGATGAAAACCTTTTGCTACGAGCCGAGCTTTATAGCGATCAATAGAGCCATCATCCTTGGTCTTTATGTGATAGACCCATTTACAGCCAATCACATTGGAGGCTAGCGATCGCGGAACCAAATCCCAGGTCCCATTCGCCATTAATGCATCAATTTGAGCAGACATAGCCTGACACCAAATCGGTTGCTTGGCCTCTTCGGTATATGATGATGGAGCAGTCAAGACAAGAGATGAAGCAGTGAAAACTCTCGGCTTTAAACTACCAGTCCGGGACCGAGAAACCATAGGATGCTTATTTTGAGAGCCTTGAACTACGGTTGGCACAACCGGTAAAGAGGCTGGTGGCGCAGAAGGAGCCACAACAGTTGGCTCAGCAGGAGCTGCGGGTGCAGCAGCAATAGGAACAATGGCAGCGGGCTGATTGGATGATGGTAATGGTGTGGGGGCGACAGTAGGCTGCGGGGAAGCGAGTTTGGAGTAAGGTAGGCCGAGGGAAAATATGATAGTGGTAGATGCCGGTGAACTGAGAATAGAAGATTGCCCATCACTTTCTTTGAACGGGAAATCTGCTTATCAAAAATAACATGTCGTGAGTAAAAAAATTTGTTGGTAGATAACGACAGACATTTATAACCTTTATGAAGAATGCTATAACCAAGAAACACATATTTGGTAGAACGGGGCTCAAGTTTATTCTTGGTATAGGGACGGAGCCAAGGATAACAACAACAACCAAATACACGAAGAAAATTATATTCCGAGTTGCGTTGAAAAATTACTTGGTAGGGTGATTTGTGATCAAGTTGTGGACTTGGTAATCAGTTTACATTGTAAACGGTAGTAGCAAAGGCATGATCCCAATATTTTGGTGGAATAGAGGAGTGGCGTAAAAGGGCGTGACCAGTTTCAGTAATGTGGTGGTGTTTGCGTTCGGCATAGCCATTTTGTTTAGATGTATGAGGACATGAGTTGCGTTGAATAATGGCATTATTGGCTAAGTATTTTTCGAGAGCTTGAAATTTCCCACCCCAATCGGATTGAAACTGTTTGATAGGTTTACCAAAGTATTTTTCAACAATAGCTCGAAATTGAACGAAACAATGAAAAACATTAGATTTGCGACGAAGAAAATAAATCCACATATACTTGGTATAATGATAAAAAAAGATGACATAATATAAATAACCATCAACAGAGGCAATAGGAGAAGGTCCCCATAAATCAGAACAAATTAATTCCAAAGGGTCTTGCTTCATAACTAGAATCTGAAAAAGACAATTTGTGAGATTTGCTAACACAACAGGTCTCACATAAAGAAGAATCACGCTTAGAAGAAGCGGATAAATTATTCAAACTTAAAACTTTACTGACTCTCTTGGAGCAAGCATGGCCTAATCTAGCATGCCACGTAGACAAAGAAACAGAATTGCAAGCTGGAGACACACGATCGGTGGCTAAGCGATAGAGCCCATCTTTAATAAACCCCTGATTAAGTGGCTGCTTTGTTTTACGGTCCTTAATCACAAAATAATCAGAAAAGAATTCAATAGAGACATCATTAGAATGAATAAACTGATGAACAGACAGCAAATTGAGGTTAGACTCCGGAACATGAAGAATATTATGTAATGAAAAAGGACGAGAACTAAGAGATAAAGTATTTGAACCAAGACGGGAGATAGGTAAGGTTTTACCATTGGTGAGTGTCACTTCATCGGTGTCAGTATACTCAGAGTGAATAGCCAGATTTTCCAGTTCAGAAGTCAAGTGATGGGTAGCTCCAGTATCAACGATCCACTGTTTGTTTGGGGCATGAGGAGAGGAGCCATAGTGGGCAGTCGGTTTGGGGTTGTAATCTGTGTATTTGGGGCTAGGACACTGTTTGATGGTATGTCCCCGGCCTTGGCAATTGTAGCAAGTCGGAGTGAAAGGCTCAGAAGTGGAGGAAGCAGCACGTCCACGGCCAGATTGGAAGCCAGTGTGTCAATTCCCACGGCCTCGTCCTTGTGAGCCGCTGGTCTTGGCTTGACAGCCAGCATAGTGAGCAACAGTAGGGGGATTGAGTGACTCATTTGCATTTTTCAACTGCATTTCTTTAGAGAGAAGTAAGCCAAATAGATCATCAAATGAAATAGAAATCAATCTTGCCTCTATATTTCACACAAAGGGGTGATACTCGGGGCCGAGACCACGTAAAATGTGATCAACAAGGTCATCTTCAGAGATGCCAGCATCAAGTGCAACAAGCTGATCAAACAAGCGCTTGGCACGATCCATATAAGTGACAATAGAATCATTGTCACGAGTCAGGGCATGTAGAGCATTTTTGAGAGTGCGGACTTGTGCTCTAGAGCCCGAAGCATAAGTGGTCTGCAACCGAGACCAGGCTGCATAAGCAGTAGTGGCACCAACAACCTGCGATAAAACGGGTTCAAAGAGAGAACCAAGGATCCAGCTTAACACCATTTGATCCTTAATGTACCAAGTATGGTACTCCGGATTCGGAACATCGGCAACTTCTTTGGGAGGCAATTTGGTGCCATCAACATCGTGGAACAGTTGATGATCATGAAGGATAGGGAGAAGTTGCGTTTTCCATAGAAGATAATTTGAGGAAGTGAGCTTAATGGTGAATTGATTGTGAACAGAGGGAAAGGATAGGAGAGAGGGCACAGAGGAGGAAGATGAAATAGGAGTGGTGAACATGGTAAGAGATGCGAAAATCCCAAGAAAAAAGAAGAAGAAGGTGTTTAAACCAAACACGGCTGCTCTGATACCATGTAAAGAAGAGAGTCTGAATGGTAAAAGGAGTTGTATTTCATTGAGTATAATCAAATATATATATACAGAGAGTACAAGTAGAGATTGAGATAAGATTTACAAATGTTTAAGTTTAAAAATAAAGGCAATATCTTAACAGATAATTAGCAGCAACCGAGTGCAGGAGGAAAGGCAGCAAATTCGAGCTGACTAAGTCTTATCCTTAACAAGAAAGATCAAGTAATATAAGTAGAAATGAAAACTTTCTGAATTGTTTATGCTTAGCTCAACTTTTTGGTCTCACATTGATTGAGATTTTTACACATAGTGCAACAAAGGAGGACAGCTAACTGCTTAGGAAAAAGCTCAATCTTGTTTTGGTTAATCCATTATGGCTCTCAACTTATAAATATATCGTGGCTCAATTCCATAAACCTCTTTGCTTTGATCACTCTCAAGATGAGGCGGTAATGGGAACTAAGTTTGGATATTAAAAGTTTTCATTTAGATTCAATACTTTCTTAGCATATTGAAGGCTTTGAAAAGGATATTAAAAGACGATTAAGCTTTCAAGTTGGGGCTATAAAGCATTCAAACATATAAGAAAGCTTCAAAAATTGAAATTGAATACAAGAAAATGTATGATAATAAGATCTTGAATACTGAAGCTACTATTACCAAAGTAAAAGAGAAAAAAATCCTTTTTCTCTGCTTAATCTCAAGTTGACCTTCTCCTCAAAGATCCTACTCTTAGAGTTAGAGAAAGGGAAGCTCTTAATGCTTCATCACAAGCCTTAGAAAATCATCATTCAATATTGAAACAAAGAGCTAAATTTAATTGGCATAAGGAGGGAGAAAAGGACACCAAATTTTTCTTCAATACTATTCTATGCAAAAGGAACATCAACAAAATTTGCTCGTTTGAGGTTAATAATGGTGCAACAACTAACAAGCATTCTAAACTCAACAAGTTAGCTTTTAAGTATTAACCACTTTAGCATATTCTTTATACCTCAAACTATGTCAATTATGTCCTACAGGCGCTCAAAATCTTCATATCAAAGGCCTTTTTCCATTCAAAAAGGGAATATTTTATCAAAATTATTTTGTGTTTTGGATGTCGTATAATTAAGAACAGTAAAATATTCTCCCTAATTACTTTTAAAAAATAAATTCTTTATTGACTTATTCAATTATCTCTATATGGTTCATACTATATCTAAGTATTTTCGACTAAGCTGCCCTAAATAAAATAGGTCAATAGTAGCACCTAAACATAATAATTCCCATATGAGATATTTTGATAATCTCAAATTTAAGAATCAACTATACAACCATTATAATAAGGGAATCTACAAACTTATAAGGAATATTCTACTTGAGATTCCTATAATCAGGTCATTTTAGTAAATTTAAACTTTAATAAGAACCTACATTTTTGTTTAAGTATCTATATACTGTAGTTTATAAGATCGACTACTTTTTTTGTAAGAAAGAAGTATAAGGTACACTAGTCTATTTTACGCTTTATTAATTTCCTATTTTATAGAATAATGACTATGAGTGATTTAGGTATAATAAATACATGTAATATAAATATCATAATTATGGTCTCATCAAAATTCAATTTGCATTGTAAATCTCTCTGAATATATATAAGATATAAAATTCCTTTGCATTATACATCTCTTTGAATGTATATAAGAAATAGAATTCCTTTAAAAATTATTTAACTAAAACTATAATTAACCAATTTGTTACAGGGAATAAACTAATAATCTTCTACTTACACTAAGTCAATCGTTTAAGTATCTTATATTATATCACTATATGACGATCATGTTATTGCTAAAACAGTAGTTTAATGAGAAAATTATACAAGATTCTTTATAGTGAGTACTAACTGAAACCTTAAAACTTTATTCTCAATTATCATATTAATTAAGATAAACTACCTAAATAATTACTTGATCTTTAATGAAACCCTAGCTTCTTTCTCTTGCTTAATAGCTCAAATGTTCTATAGTACATTACTTTCTAGATAATACAAGGAACTATACCAAATTCATTAAAGAACTTCTTGATTGAAATAATCATTTCCACTAAATAGAAGATATATTGTAGTCTAATTAGTGATTAATGCTATATTGAAACCTTTCTAATCTCAAAATAATATTATTCTTAGAAAAATTTACCTTAATTATGATTTACTTCTAAAGTTAATATCCAAATGCCTTTGAACTTAAATATTAACTTATACATAGAATAATTGATATCTTTTATATATCAAATATTTCAAATATTAAATACCTTTAATATATTATTTGTGTACTTGGACTAGAATAATTATACAAATTCAATATCTATCTATATAGATCTAATTGCCTTAATTAAGTTGTTGTCTTTTTATATCCAATAAGATTTTTGCTTGCCCTATCATATTTTCAACAATTGGAAATATAAAATTTCCCCTATGGGCAATATGTCTCTACTTACTTTTACTGAAGAATACAACTATACTCCACTAACCTTCTTGATGAAAAATCCACAATCATCTTTAAAATGAGCACTTTAAATTTATCGTGAAAGTAAATATTTCATTATCTCGTAACCTTCTAACTATACATAAAATGTATTAATAAAGGGACTAATTACTATGAGATTTGAACTTTTTCAAATATGATCTTACTCCCACAACTTATCTTAAAAAATCACACTCTTATAAGTATACACTGAAATAAACTCTTTATTCAATAGGTCTGTAACATTATATATAATCTTTTGGATATCTCACAATCTTTTATTATCCTATTTAATTTTAAACTTAATGGATAATATATGTTTCAACGCAGCATTATATTTTAAAATCATTAACTTCAACGCTTTCAAAGTTTTATCATTTTATATCTAATATAAAATTGTATTAATTGATTTACTCGGAACCAGTGAAGGTAAATTGTTATACTAGGTGTAACTATAGAAGAAATAAATATTCCATCATACAATATTGCGTATCATATTTTTCTCCTTACAAATCCATACTATTTTAAAATTTGTATATTAAGGTATTCACTAGAGAATCTCATTTATTATAGATAATCAAAAATTTGCATCTCACCACATCAATCTCATTGAAGTGATTTAACATTTTCAATGTTTATTTTTACCTAAATTTAAACACTTTAAACTTTTCAAATTTTAAATCAATATTTCACTTAATACGTATGATCATATCATAAAAAGTCATTAGTAAATAAAATGAAATACAAATATCTATCCTTTTCATGAATTATTGTTACATAAAAAACATTATATGTATAAATTTAACAATTCAATACTATCATCATCCTTTCACAAAAGGTTAATTTGATTATTCTTCAACCTAACATGTTTCATAACTTTTATACAATTCATATTAAAAGTATATATGTATATATATATACACTTGTATATAACTTTATGATTCTACTTGCAATGATTTAACCGATATGGTGTAATAGATATTCTCAGTAATTTAATTTTTTATACTTGCCACTTGTGTTAATCATAGGTCTCACTTAACCTAACACATACAAACTATTTTTATAAAGTTAAATCAATTATTTTTACTCATTAATCTATTTTTTATCATGCCTTAAGCATTATAGTACTGCTGAATCCAAATTTATTATCAAATACTCAAAAGCATAAATTAGAAATATATACACTCTATCATATCATATATTGACAAGAATAGTCATGCAATCATTTTTCTTCTAATGGTAACTATTATCTTCATATAGCCAATGCCTTTAATCATAGTCCATGTTTACAATTTTAGGAGGCTATATATAAAGTGAAACAATTTCATCAAGAGATTATACCTTTTAGCTCTACTTCGTGCAACTATTTGCATTATGCTATCTTGGTGTTGACATCTATCTTAGATATTGTCAATAAAATCTATGAGACATTAATCAACTCGAAATGTCATCACAGTTTGTTATATATATGACAATGACATATTTCTAAAACTCTGTCACCAAATACTTAATAAGGATTATAGCAAAGTTACATAATGGATATACAATTTTCCTTTCTAACTCTAAGAACTCTTCTCAAACCTAACCTATGTTTAAGAAATTTGGTTCATGATCAATTTAGTATCAATTCTACTAAATAGAGGTAATTTCTGTTAAGAAAATAAATGTAAGGAAGCAAGTGATTAGTTAGGTGTCATGACAACCAAATAAAATAAGGACTTTCATCTTTTTTTCAATTACTATACTATTTCATTTGAAATAATAAACATCACTACTGTTGGAAAAGATTAACTTAACTCTTTAGTAAGACAGGATCCCCTTTAAATTTACTTAATCTTCAATTTGCTTAGCAAACTAACTAAAATTATATCAGGCAACAATGAAAGCCACATTCCTCAACCAACACTTGTGAGATAGTTTTGTTTGGTTCATTCTTCCTTACTTCATCTGTTTATTTTCTTCTTTTCTCAGGTCAATTTTAATAAATTATTCTTCCTACTTAAAATTTACGACAACAAATTATAACTCATTTTCGTATTTATATTTCTTTTCGAATTGAGATTGCAGCACTTATAAATTTCTCATACATATTACACAAGCTTACTTATCATTTAATACCGTCTGTGGCTATATTTCCCCTTAGAATGACAACGAATAATAAATTTGGATCTGGTACATGAAAAACGAAAATGGTGCATTTGCATAAATCTGCAGATCACCGTTCATTTAAATAATTCTCCAACAGTGTACGCCGGCTACTGTGTGCTTTCAATGGACACAGAACATCCATTCACAGAATCAAATGGCGCCTAGGACTTAAATTTACCGGTGACAAACTTCAACAGGAACCAACAGTCTATGTTGCAGCTGCACCCTCGCTGTTATGGTCTTCCTCTTTTGATTTCTTTTTTTGTTTGCGTTTTGTCTGTCGCCGTCTGAGTCTCATTTGATCTTTGATACTTCTCTCCCATTCTCTTTTGTTTTTCTGGTACAGCAGCATAGCAGCACGGGCATCTTCTATCTGCATAACATAGACGCGGTCGATAAAGTGGTTAGACAAATTGCATCCCCCTGGTAACCTGGGAAAAATGCTGCGACGCACTCATAAGAAAACTTGGTAACAGTAAGCCCACACCTCCAAGGAGGGGCTGCGAGCAAAATCTGACAAGAGACAAATGAAATGCAAAAGCCAGCGAGCCCGAGTAGACATAAATTTACACAGAAGCAAAAGAGCACGAATTCAAAGAACTTACAGGGCAGTGCTCCCCAGTCTGGATTTTCACGCCAAGAAATTCAGTTGCAAGATGCCGAAGTGCCTTTCTGCGCTTCTCCCTGTTTGACCAAGTGCTCAATATGTTAAAGATTGGGCATATGTATCGGACAAGAAGAAAATAAACAAAATATTCCAAGCATAGAATTTTAATACTTGAGAAATGGTTGATATTCTGAAGTATCTCGTAGGTCCTTCTTGGGATGACCCAATAACAACGCCTATTTCCAAAAAGAAAAATAAACTCAGTACGTATTCATTCATGATTAAACTTCCATTGAAAAGTGAAGTAGCTAAACCTTAAGATCATTGCGCAAGGCATGACCCACAAGAATCCTTCCTTTAATCAACTCTGCAACTTTCTTCTGAGCGGTTGAAAAATCCGTTGCTACAAAAAACAATTAGCACTCAGAAACAATCTATTGGTTTCTGTGATTAAATATCATAACAATCGATATTGTATTGGTCTCAATAGGCAAAATGTAACAGATAGACCTAGAATCCCAAAATCTTTCTTAAACAAAAGTATCAAAAAATGCCAAAAAAAAAAGAAGTTATAGTCAATTTGTATGTACTCTGCTAATATAGTTAAAAAGAACAACAAATTTGCAGAGTGATGGTGATACTCTATACAACAAGTCACTAATTCTATTTTGATGCTTGGAATAAAACTTTCAGGAAGCAAAACGAGAAATTATGACATTCGAGTAAAGGAACAATACCTGGCAGGTACATTGACAAAAAACAAGAAAAGCATCATAATTTGTAAAAGAGACAAAGAGAACAGACATAATTAACCTTTCCTCAAGTCTTGTGCCCGAATCCCACTAATTTGTGTACGGAAGTCAACAATTCGTTCAATTGGCCGGACAAACTCATCGTATATAACGTTTCCCCACTGATTCACCTATCATCATCTGGAAACATGTTATTTCACCAATGAATGGCATACAAGCTTGATTCTAGGCTAACAAAACAAAACCTAAAAGCTCCAATGTAGTGCCAGGATTGAAATACCCCAAGTGTCACCTTTTATTTACATAGTATGTTAGTTTCGGTTGCTTGTCCACGGTCACATAATGAAGTCTTCCTTTTTTATATTTAGCAACAATGATAACAGAGTAATTGACTTTTCTTAATAAATGGGTAGTCTGTCACAAGCACCCATAATAAAATGGGGAATACACCATAAAAACTAGTCTTGATGAACAAAACAGTTGGTTTCTCAACTTCTTATCAGAGGTGTGACCAGTATCGTGCTCACCTAATCTAATAAGAATTTTAGTCTTAAATAAGTTGAAACAACTAAGATAACATATCTAACCTACTACTATTTTCCATCTAATAAGAAAACCTAGCATAGCTAAATTCATTTCTTATTGTCTTTGTTGTCGCCTCAAATCTCTCACACTGCAAACCACCAAATTAAAGATTGTGGTTGACTAATTTGACTCTTTTTATTTCTTTTATAAACTCTAAATTCTTTTGCATAAATTCTCTCTGACATGTCTAAAATCATCCTCGACGTAGAATATGACAGATACTAATCATGTAAGTCTAGATTCATCTTCTAAGTGCTATCAGAAATTAATCTTCCTATTTAACAAGAAATTGCTAGCTACAATTTATTCATCAAAAGCATCCTCTATCTCTTCTTTAAGATGAAGAATGACTGAAATTCTCACAGCCGCAACAGGAGATTGTGTATCATCATATCCATGATAAATAGTTAAGTCTACAGCATTAAAGATAGGACTAATTTCTATGTCACTTGTCTAAACATAAGTACTAGCGCTCATCTTCTTGAGAATTTTATAAAGTCCAACACTCCATGAATGAATTTTTTACTTTTTTTGAAAAATGCTCTAAATGAAGCCTTACCATCACCATTTCCCTTCACTGAATTCAACCAATCAACGGTGTTGATCAGCATATTCTTTATAAGTCAAGTTGTTGGTTGTTATCTTTGTCGTACCCTAAGAAGCATAGACACGGAAACGCAACACGCGACACGACACGGACACGGCATATATATATATTATAAAATTTAGAATTAAGAAAAAATTTGAAATTATAATATGATATATATTGATTGATGTGTTTCAAGACTTCCAACATCTTGATACTTCATACATACTTAGTACTTTATAAGCCCCTCTCAAAAAACATAGAGCATATATTCTATTAAGCAATGTCCAAGCGATTTCCAAACGTGTCCGAGCTGTGTCCACCGCGTGTCAGTGGGTGTCCGACTCGGACACGTGTCCGTGCTACATAGGTCGTACCTCATCAAATATATCCCTCATGTATTGTGCAAAACCTTCAACTTCAACACTAAATTTTGTTGTTTGTGATAAAAAAAGAAAATTAATAAGCTTCCTTGGTTGACTTCTCGAAAGTATCTCAAAAGGACTCTTACTAGTTAAACTGTTTATAGAACTGTTATAAACAAATTTTGTCATAGGATCTTTAAAAACATATCCACCACCATAAAAATAGAATCATTAACTTTTTATAGATTTAATAATTCCCAAAACAAAATCCATACTTACATCTTGCCATAGTTCATAAGATACAGGTAGTGGTATGTTTAGTGTAGAATTAACCAACTGACATGCTTGTCATATAACATTAGACACATCGTGCTTTGAAGTGGATCAAAGTATTGGGTAGTCAAAGTAAATTTCTTCTGAAAAAGAAGTCATCGTGTGCCACAAATGGGAAGTGATTATCCGTGTCCAACTAAAATTTTTGAATAAATTATTACAAAACTTAATCTGAAACATATTCTCTTTTTAGCTTTTTGAACCTCACAACTTTCATCATTAAAGTGTTAAGCAAATGATTCTTTTTACTCAATGCATTTACTACTTTATTCTCAACTCCTTCCTGATGTTAAATAAAGTTAAATTGTTCCAAAAATTCACTCCATAAGGCATGCTTTTTGTTCAAGTTCTTCTAGGACTTGAAGTGTTCAATAGATTCATGGTTCGAATATAAAATCCTTGTATGAGAGATAATAATGTTAATTGTAAAGAGAACATACCACTACATCCAATTTTTTGTCATAAGTATCATTGTTTCTTTTCACTTCTCACTGAAATAAGTAATTGAGTGTCCTTGGCTGAGTATGCCTCTAATTCCTAAATGAGATGTTTCACAAAAAACTTCAAATACCTTAAAAAAAAACTTGGAAGTTGCAAAATAGGAGATTCAATCGTCTTTTTATTGTTTAAAGGCTTTAGTTATTGCCTTTGACCAAGCAAACTTTCCTTCACATAATCTATAATGGACATCATTATAGTGCGGAATTTTTTTTTTTGGAAAGTAAATGATTTGTATTTATAGAAAAATGAATAAATACAATGCAATTGACAAGGCAGCAATAATGCCACTAACAAAAAACCCTTAACAAAAGATTGGCATTAACATGATGGCACTAACAATAGAGTGAAAATACCAACTAGCTTCAAACTTGAAAGAAAAGGAGCAGCACTAAAGTAACCATCTACTTCTAATATCTAAGCATAGTTTGTTCTGACCATTAGCTGCAATTATAGTGTATCGAACATGGAAGATTCTATGATAAATGATCTGCAATTCAGTTGGAGAAGTACCGAGAAATCTATTGTTCTTTCTTTCAGATGTAGTAGATTATAGCTCCAAACCAACTTCTAAATAGCTTAATATCTCCTTTGTTCTTGAGTTTAAGTTTAATGGCCCAATGTACTATCTCATTCCAATCAGTTTTAGTGCAACTCATTCCAAGGTGTGTAAACACTTTGTTCAAGATCCATTTTGTGAAGTTGTAGCCAAAATAGAGATGAATAAGAATCTCATTGCTTCTTATACATAATTCACAGCTGGTGTTGGAGACGTGAATTTAAGGGAACCTTTGGTTGCCAGCCTGCACATAATTGCTAACTATAGAGTGAATGAGTATGCAAGTAAGATCCTAAACTAGTAGTTTCCTACCGTAAGATTGAAGGCTAAAGCACATTGATTTGTCCGCTATCCATTGGATAGTATCAAGCACTAAGGAGTTTAATGCATATGAAGGCATGCTATTAAGGATGTCACCAATTCCTCTGCAAGAGCAAAATTGCCAGGTCCAAGAGTTCTCGTTGATAAGCTCATTAACTTTTTCCTCTATGGGATCAGTGTCTTCAAGAAATTGTAGGAAGGTAGTTTGTATAAAGGGCCTAGTGTGTGCCATTGATCAAACCAGAAAATTGTTTCTTATCCATCGCCAATTTTGTGTATGATTAAAGGATGTATCTACTCCCTTGTTTACAGAATCCTATGATGTCCAAGACATCTTAGGATTGATAGAAATAGTCCAAATACTCTCCTCTTTTATATGATATAGATGCGTCCATTTGACCCATAAATTCTCTTTATCTTTGCATAGCTTCCATAAATTTTTTGGCCATTAAAGCTTTGCTTAGAGCTTGACAGAAGAAATTCCTAGACCCCCCAAACTGCTTAGGTTGACAAATTGTAGACCATTTCACTTTAGGAGGCTTCTTGTAGCTACTAGATCCTCCCTAAAGGAAATCCCTTAGCTTCTTTTCTATTTCTTTCATTATCCCTTTGGAAAGGGCGATGTTTGAGCACCAATAGATAAATAAATTGTTCAGGACAGAGATTACAAGTTATAGTCTTCCCATTTTTCAAAAATAGAAACGGTTGTAGTCTTCCTTTAAAAATCTAATGGACTATTATTATTATAGTGCTGAAATTATGAATAAATTGCCTATAAAATGTTGCTAGGCCATGAAAACTCTGTGTTTCATGTACATCCTTTGGAATAGGAGACTTAATATTCTCTAGATCCATCTCCACTCCATGGATACAATAAAACCTAAGAATACAACACTTGATTGCATAAAAGAATACTTCTTTAAGTGGATATAAATTTTCTCTTGCCTCAAAACTCTCAAGACTTGTTACAAATGCAATAAATGATCCTCTTTAGTCTTGTATATAAACATATCATCAAAATATACCACCAAAATCTGCTCATAAATGATCGAAACACTTGATTCATCACTCTCATAAAAATGTTATCTGCATTTATAAGCCCAAATAACATCACCAACCATTCATATAACCCCTTTTAGTCTTGAAAGTTGTTTACCATTCATTCCCAGGTCTGATTATGATTTGATGGTGCTCACTTCGTAAGTCTATCTTATTAAAGATAGTAGCTCCGGTCAACATGTCGTCAAAGAGAAGGATTAGAAACCTATATCTTACTGTGATCTTGTTTATCCCCAAAAATTAATGCACATTCGACAAATTCTCTTTTTTGAGTCAATAATGTTGTTGGAAGTGCATATGGATTGAGATTTTCTAGAATAGGTACTTTTTTTAGCAACTCCTCTACTTATCTATTCAACCCTTCATTCTCGATAGGATTTAAGCGAATAGGTTAGAAGATTTGGTAAAGTAGATCCAAGGACCAAGTTAATAACATGTTGAATATCTTGTAAAGGAGGTAATTCACCTAGTAAATCATCTGGTGTAAGATCTGCAAAATCAACCAGCAATTCACCCTCTTCTTTTGGTAAGGCAAGGTGTGTTCCAAGTGTTGTTTCTGTTACTTCACTACCATTACACTTACAATTCCTTTCTCCTTGTTGCTAACTTTAAACTCTCCCTCTATAAAGATATTAAATGGATTTTTCTACGCATTTATAGCAACCTGGTTACTTTCTCTTTACCTTTTTACCTTGTCCACCTTCATAAGCTTCAACATTATCTTCTTTCCATGAAAAATAAACATATACGTGTTAACTTTTCTAAAATGCTGCACATTGCAACTATAAAGTCAAGGTCGACTATGTAAAATGTGAGATATTTTCATAGGAATAACATCATATCGAATAGAGTTTCCATATATTCCTATTTTGAAAGACACTAAGAACCTTCAAGCAACCAATATAGTGCTATTATTGACCCAAGTAAATTTGTTAGGCTGCCGATGTTTCCAAGAAAGTAAATTCAATCACATCATCATGTTCTTCGACATCACATTCATACTTCTTCCTCCATCAATGATAAATTTACACAGTTTATCTATACATCTTATTTGAGTAAGGAAAAGAGCAGCATAAAGCCATTTTTCTTGTTCCTCCACCTTAGGGGTTGTAAACATATTAAAATTTGTAGGACCGACTTGTTCATCACTAGAGCCTCCTTCGAACTCTTCTCTAGCTTCATGTTCGCACATATATTCAACAGATTCTTCCTCTTCTTCTTCCATCATGTGCAAACCTCTGTTAGTGCATTCATAATCAAAGTGACCCCTCCTATTGCATCAAAGACACTTCTTGTCATTGATGCCTTCCATTGTCCTAGTCTCAACTGTAGCTCTGCCTTTAGGTTTAGCAACATTGTGGTTGTTTTGTGGTGTGAATTTTGATGTATTAGGTGCTAGCATAAAATTTTGCACAACTGTAATTCTTTTCATACCCCACCAGCTTCGTCTTTGCAAATTAGACTTTTTGATCTTCTAACATGTTGTACTACTCAAAAAAGTCTTCTATTGCTATTGTCTAGTCTAAGAATAGGTGTAGATCCATCTTTCCTACAAAATTAAGGGCTTCAACGCAAACTTTCTTAGAAATATCATCGAGTGTGTTAAGTGTTTTAGTTCTATCATGGCCTCTACAATCTTGCAGAAACTCTCCAAGTGTTGATGGTTGGTTTCTGTCTTTAATCTCTTAGTAATCGTTGATTCCCAAACCCCACTCATTGTTGATTAGTTCCAAGCTCTTCATTTTGGATTTCACTTTGTCCACCCTCAACATCAAGTGTAGTTTGTTGTCAAATGTTGTTTTCTGGAGTAATTCTTGGAGCACCTTGTGATCAAGAGTCATTAAGGTCTAATTTTTTCATAATTGTCATAAGTATTTCATCTTGCTTTAGGTCACCAAGTATTATTCCATACACCCTTCCACTACATGTTGCTATTGTGATCCAAAACTCTAATACCAAATTAATACAGGACAAATAGGGAAAAAAAAACCAAGAAGTGGCCGAAACTCACATAAACTAGGAAATATGGGCTGTTTACTGTTGTCAGGCAGCTAGAATTTAGATTCTAAGTCTGGATTTCAACTTGGAATGCTGGAATTTCATATTTGGGTATATCTCAATTTGTACGGTTTGATTGAATGAAATTTAGGTCAGAATTTAGGGTTTCCTATAGTTGAAATTTTAGGTTTGATATGACTAGAATTTAGGATTTTAGTTACTGAAAATTCAAGTTAAAAGTGTTAGAATTCAGTGAAGTAAACAAGTAATGAAGGGTAAGAAACTAGGAATCACTCCTAGGGTCTAAGAATCACTCTTAAAAGAAAACATAGCACCTTCTAATAGAAAACTCAAATTTATAGAAAAAGATTCCAAGATCTTATTATTGAACAACTGAACAATTCTTACCCTTATTCTAAAAGGAAAGGGATTCCTAAATAAAATATCTAAAACAAAAATGAACCTTGATCTAATAAAAATTATATATTCTCAAATAAATTTAAGTCCTATGCAATTAGGATAATATAACTACAACTAGGATAACATATCTAACTTCCTACTACTTCCTATCTAATAAGGAAACTTACATAAACGAAATTTGAGCTCTTATTGTCTTTGCTATCACCTCAACTACGACTCTTCATCCGACCAAATTAATTAGTGGCCTAATTTGCCCTCTTTTATTTCCTTTATAAAATCTAAGCTATTTTGCATCAACACTATGTCTACTATACAAAAAAGAATGGTTAAGTCCAAGGGAGACTATGGTTACAAATGAAGTAATCTAACGAAATAATGCCTACACCACTTTTAAATTATGCTCAACTTTTTAGGTCACATCCAGTCCTACCAATTGACACAGGTACTAAAAGAGGCAAGGAAAGTAAAATAAAATATACCAGTGTCACACGTCCCAGTGCACTTCTATTCCCTTGACCAACACCAACCATTTCACAATCCATGGCTATCACATTTGTCAAACTGTACAACAAGAAATACATTAAGCTTCAAATAAAATGAATGAAAGAAAAGCATGGTTGCGAAGAACAACACTTCAACCTACTAACTTAAATATAATAACAAGAAATCATTTGCTTATTCAAATTCATGATACATCATTTACACAAAACACTATTTAATGACAACATTACACAAATCTATTGCCTCTTAAAAGCAAAACAAAGATATGAAATCCAATTAATTGTTCATCTCTTGATGTTTCACATTTGGATGATAGGAGAATATGAAGCATCATAATTAATCAGGCATCATGTTTTTGTTATTCTTGGATATATGAACTGAAAATTGCTTGTGGCAAGTCACTATTCCAACTCTGCACTTTAAATTGTAGATGATGTATGCTTTGACCTGAAATCATCGACGGTTGGATTGAGGGGATTTAGCTGTGAATCAGCAGATTCGACTTCAGGTCTTTCTTTTCCCTTCACTGTAATAGGAACACACAAACCAAAAAGACTCTTATATAGTGAAATTGGTTGCATCAATAAAATTTTGAAAGTAACCCATCTCTGGTATCTAATATCATTGCAGAAATCATATATAGAAAGACAATATTTCAGAAACTAAGGGTAACTTTTTTCAACATATTCAAATAATATTATGGGTTATCGATCTAGAACAAATATTGTTGTCCTTTTATATTTTCCACATTCACACAGTGCTAACTAGAAAGAACCTAGAATAGGGTAAGAGACAAAGCAACTAATTTCTGCATATGTGTAGAAAAAAGTGAGCAAGGATTACTCCTTAAGTGCTGACTTCCTTAGTGACATGGAAAAGATCTAACAAGGAATAACAAGGCATCAATGAGAAAAATAAAAGGAAAAAAGCAAACTGAAAAATCAATTTCCACTCATGAGAACAAATGACACCAAACGCTCACTCTTACATCAAAATACATTTCAGAGAAACAAGAAAATTTGCACCTAACAAAGGAGAGAATATATAGAAACAAAAATATAAAGCAAGAAAAACTTAATACTGATGATCCCTGAGAAGTCAGCAGGTTACCAAGGGTGGTATTACCTAATATAGAATTCTGGGTTTGGCCCTTTAAGTCATTGGAGGATCTAGAAGGCCGGTTAGAGAGAGAGCTTTTAAGTTCCTGCAAATGTCCACAAAAGTTAAAAGAAGAACTTCAGAAGGAGACAACGTGGGAACATATATGTATGTGTATATGTGTGTGTTAAATAATATTATGTCTATATAGGTAGAAAGAGAGAGACTTCTTGGAGTTTAGCCCAGTTAGGGTTGAGTGGCAACTGCTGCTTGAAGCTTGCCTTCTTCAGCCGCTTTACAGAACCCTGCTGCTCCATCGAAACAAGAAGATGTGTCGTGAGCTTAAGGCTTCTCTTGTACGACGTGGTATGTTTACCCGATCCCAGTGCCGCCAGCGTCGTCGTTTGGGATCCCACGAGCATGTCACCAGAATACAATTTTGGACCAACCTAAAGTAAAATAGATGTTTCCCATGTTTAGTTTCTTCTATTTTGAAGTACGAGATACAATTTCACAGTTGGCACGATCTCCTCTTGATTTCTTCATTAAGTGGCATAAATATGTTTAGAATATCAAATGTTTAATATTAATAACTTAAAATAGTGAAATGGAGCCTTTTTTTGAAAATTTGATAAATTAATATTAACAATAATAAAACTATTTCAACATTACAATGATATCTATTAGAAGACCATTTTAAGCTTCTAACGCATGTTACAAAAGAAGTGAGAAACTTAAAGAGTAAATCAAAAGATTCAATTAAGATCACAAATGTCATTTTCTTTTGATTTATGGGGTGAGGTGGTGCTTCATATTTTTGGCAAGAATCACCGTTTTAATCCAATTTATGCTTCTATAGCAACTCGATATTTATCTTCTCTAATGCTTTTGTAAAGTCTTATATTCCTTTCTTTCCACAAGAAATAAATGGTAGTTAGAAAGGTTGTTTTGATAAGGAATGTATTTGGTTGGACATCCTTCGGGACAGAAATAATGATGTTCAAAGTGTGCTCCCAGTCATGAGGTGGAATCAATAAATTTAATAACTGTTGAGTGCGTCCCTATACCACTTTGGAGTAGTCGCAAGTAAAAAATAAATGGTTCCGATCTTCCTCGAGTTTTCAACATAATTCACATATAGAGTCACGATGCTTGTACCATCTGTTTTTCGTTGGTAACATGGTTTTTATCATTAGCTATGTGTTGCTAGAAACTTTCAGGTTAAGGGAATTTTTCCAGATGAGAGAGTGTTAGGATACTTCCGAAGAGTCACGGTTCAATAGTGAATGACAAGAGTCATTTAAGAAGCATCATGTTCTATTAGGTGTCCAGATGAATGTATCTTCTCTGTTTGTATCATTGAGGACTAGAAGGTGATCAACTAAAGCTTGGTAGCCTCCAAAATTGAAAGACCAGGCACCATTAGAGATAATAGCTGAGGTTTTAGAGTAGACTAGGATGTGGATTCTTAATTGTTGAAGATCACTTTGAAGAATAAGTGAACTAATGTTAGTAGAATAAGTGAACTAATGTTAGTCCAATTATCATACCACAAGAAAGTTTTTTTCCCTATCCTCGATCTTATGCTTGATGAAAGGATAAATGGAGCTTCTAAGTTGCAGTAGTTGAGTGAAAATCCAAGAATGTTGAACAAAAGGTAAAATCTGTCATAAACTCACATTCTGAAGATGAATTCCATGCACCTATTTAATCCATAACGCCCTTCTATTTGTAAATAATCGTCATATTTGTTTGCATAACGACACCTTTTGTGTATTAGAAACTGATATAATGCCCAAGCCTCCTGGTTTCTTCGATAATGTGACTTCACTCCCCTTAATCCTTGCCTTCTTGGCATTTTCAGTGTAACACCCCATTCCTGTAAGACTCGAACCCGACATCGATGGTGATATCCCAGTCCATACGCTGCGAGGGTGGCGTGCTACACCACTCAGTCAAAACTCAGCAATTTTTTTTTGAAAACATAAACATATACTATGTGGAAATCAATTAACTTACAATCACCAGTAAGTACAATGACCACGGGGCCCCTTTCATAATTACGAAAGAATTCAGTC
>JANIJH010000005.1:47503345-47523543 GCA_024520975.1 Erythroxylum areolatum
TGCAATTTCTGCAGAATAGTACTGTTATTGTAGAGGGCCCAATTGATAAATGTTGTATCGTAATGTGATTACTGAAATGATGTTTTGATTGAAATGTTTTCGTATCACGAGCCCAAATTGTTTACTGATTTACGCGCATTCGATTGTTTTCATAAATGAAAGTAAAAATATCTCACTGAGTTTTTTTGGAACTGTTTGACTGTTCTAGCATATCACCCTCGTGAGACACGGACTCGGATATCACCATCGATATCGGGTTCGGGTCTTGTGGGAGTGGGATGCTACAGTTTGGGAAACTTAAACCCACCAAGATGTTCTTGCAATTGGCAAATCGAACTCTTAGATTCCCTAAAGGGACAATAAAAGACGTGTTAGTGCAGGTTAGGGGTTAATAGTTCTTGTGGACTTTATAGTCCTTAATATAGGGGAAGAAATTCATAGGGATGCCAAACATACTAAGCATCCTATTTTGTTAGGAAGACCTTTCATTGCCACCACTAACACTTTGATAGAAGTTAAAAATGGAAAATTAACTATGAATGTTTTAGGAAAAATTGTGGGGTTTTTAATTTTTAATACTTCCCCTATTCCCACTACTACTGTGTAAGAAAATTGCTCCTTTATTGATTGTATTGATCTTGCTATTAGAGATGTTTTCTTGTAGGAAAGTAGTGATGACAAGCTTAAGCTTGCCTTGACTTTGGGCAAGGAGGTTAAGACTTCAGATTTGGAAATTGAGGAGTGCAGGTTGATTTTGGGTAGTAAGAACAAAGGGAGAGATCCTACGATAATTGAGGTAGAAGAAGAGTTTAAGGGAGAAGCTAATCAACTGAAATCAGTAGAACTAAAAGAGCCCCCAACACACTTGAAATATGTTTTCCTTGGGGAGAACAGCATATACTCAATGATTATTTTTGCTTCTCTTAGTAGTCAAGAGGAAGAGAAGGTTGTGAGGGAACTAAAAAGTTTTAAGAAAGCTGTAGGTTGGGGTTGAGCAATATAAAGGGCATTAGCCCAGCCCCCCTCACCATGTGCATATATAGAATAATCTTAGAAGAGAGGGCTAAACGAGTAAGAGAGCCCCAAAGGAGGCTCAAACCAAAAATGAGTGAGGCAGTTAAGAAGGAGGTCTTAGTGAGGGGGTGATCTACCTTATAATAGATAGTGAGTGGGTTAGTCCTGTGCATATGATACCTAAGAAAATGGGCATAATTGTAATTCAAAATGAGAAAGGTGAGTTGGTACTAACACGCACTCAGATAGACTAGAGAATGTCTAAAGACTATAGGAAGTTGAATAATGTGACTAAGAAAGATTTATTGACCAAATGCTAGATAGATCATCTGGCCATGCTTTCTATTGTTTACTTAATGGTTTTTTAGGTTGTTGTCAAGTTCCTATAGCATAGGAGGATCAACCCAAAATGACCTTTACATGTCCATTTGGGACATTTGATTTCCGAAGGATGCCATTTAGGTTTTGCAATGCACCTAGTATGTTTTAGAGATGTATGTTGTATATTTTTTCAGACATGGTCGACAAATTCATTGAGGTACTTATGGATGATTTCTCTATTTTTGGTAATTCCTTTGATGACTGTTTGTATAAATTGACTCTTATTCTTGAGCAATGTATTGAATGAAATTTGACATTAAGTTAGGAAAAGATTCATTTTATGGTAGATCATAGCATTGTTTTAGGATATGTAATATCATATAAAGGCATAGAGTAAAGTCAAAATTGATTTAATTGCTAGTTTGCCACCTCCAACATCGACTCAGGGTATTAGAATTTTTTTAAGGCATGCTAGATTCTACAAGAGGTTCATAAAAGATTTTTCAAAAACCTCTCATCCTCTGTGTAATTTGCTTGGTAAAGGTGTCCCATTTGTGTTTGATGATGAGTGCATTAAAGCATTCAATATTTAAAAGAAAAGTTAAGTTTTGGCCCTATAATTGTTGCACATGATTGGACTTTGCCCTTTGAGATTATGTGTGATGCTTCAAACTATGCCATTGGAATCGTTCTTAGCCAGAGAATGAACAAACACTTGAGTGTGATTTACTATGCAAGTCTGTCTTTGAATGATGGACAAGTGAATTACACAACCATTGAGAAAGAAATGTTAGCTATGGTTTTTGCACTTGATAAATTCATATCATATTTGACAAGTTCTAAGTTTTTTTATATTTTCTGATCATACTGCTTTAAAATATTTGTTGAATAAACTAGAAGCTAAACCTAGACTCATTAGGTGAGTTTTATTATTGCAAGAGTTTGATATGGAAATTAGGGACAAGAAAGGTAGTGAGAATTTAGTAAGCAATCACTTTTCTAAGTTACACCCTAATTATGATAATGCACATTTTGCACCTCAGAATGCTTTTGAATGATTTCCTAATTAAGATTTATTTGTGGTTTCATAAGTCCCATGGTATGTTGATATTGCTAACTATCTTGCTTGTGGTATCTTAAGAACTGGCACGAAATTTCAGGAAAAGAAAAGATTTCTACATTTTTACAAGTACTATTTTTAGGACGAGCCTTAATTTTTCAGGATTTATAAGGATGAAATCATTCGTAGAAGTGTGTTGGAGGAGGAGCAATTGCAATTGCTGCAATTTTGCCACAACATATATTGTGGAGGGCATTTTGGAGGCAAGAAAATCATTGAGAAGGTTCTTCAAAGTGGTTTATATTGGCTTTCTCTTTTTAGAGATGCTCACAATTGTTACATGAGATGTGATAGATACCAAAGGGTGGGTGATATAAGTAAAAGAAATGAAATGCCTCTTACTAACTTTGTTGTGGTAGAGATTTTTTATGTTTGGGGTATTGTTTTCATAAGTCCTTTCCAAAATATTTTGACTTTGAATATATGCTGCTAGCTATTGATTATATGTCTAAATGGGTGGAAGCCATCCCCACTAGGACAAATAATGCTAACTTTGTTTAGAAGTTTTTGAAGGAATATATTCTAAGTAGATATGGGACACCTAAGGCCATTATAAGTGATGGAGGAAGTCATTCTTGCAACAAATGTTTCAAAGAATTGATGAACAAATTAGGAATCTGACACAAGGTGGCAACCCCATATCATCCTCATACCTTTGGCCAAGCTGAAATCTCCAACAAACATATCAAAGGAATCTTGGAAAAGACGGTGAGCACGTTAAGGAAAGATTGGGCAATCTGTCTCCAGAAGGCACTTTAGGCCTACTGAATGGCTTTCAAAACTCCTATTAGGATGAGCCCATATTGGTTAGTGTTCAAGAAGGCATGCCGCTTATCCGTAGGATTGGAGCATAAAACTTATTGGGCAATGAAGACTATAAATATTAGTTTAGATGAAGCAAAGGGCCAAATATTGTGGTAGATTTCAGAGCTTGATGAGCTCCAAAATGAAGCCTATGAAAGTTCAAAGATTTACAAAGATAAAACTAAGGTTATATATGATAGAATGATCCTTCGAAGAACTTTCAAACCTGGAATGAAAGTCTTGTTGTTTAATTCAAAGATGAGGTTATTCCCTGGGAAATCAAAGTCTCGGTGGAGTGGATCATTACAAATTATTCAATTCTTTTTGTATGGGTGATCGAGCTCTTGAACTTGAAGATAAATGAAACAATCAAGGTTAATGCCCAAAGAGTGAAACCTTACTTGGAGGAATTTCAAGGAGCCAAATTCATTGAAAGAATCCTTATTTTTTATGCTTGATGCGACCAAGTCCAGCTAATACGATGTTAAAGAAGTGCTTAATAGGAGGCAACCCATTGGTTTGCAATTCTTTTGATTATTTTTTTAAACAATTTGAATTTTAGTTTAATAAAATTGAGTAAATTTGATTTAGAATAGGTGCTTTGATTTGTTAATTGATTTTGATGAGATGCAAGCACAACTAAAGGAAAAGGGAGTTTTATTGTACTTGGCGGAGGCAAACACAAGGAGTTGCCTTAGCCGTGCTCATTTTTATAGTGTCTTGGGAACTACAGATTTATGTAAGAAGGGGGTGAGAGTTGGCTAAGCAAACAGATTTAAGTAAACTGAAAAAGAAGGGGGTGAGAATCTGGAGAGGAAAATGAACGAAGGGTGAGAGTTCACAGTCGAGTTAGCAAACTGAAGATGAAGAGGGTTAGATCATTTTAAAAAAACGACATCATTTACTTAGGTGTTTAAATGATGTTGTTTCATTAATCATGATTTGCTCTGTTAACTATTGCTGACGTTTTGTTCCAACAAATACTAACTATTAGGAAATACAATCGCTTATTTGATTCAAAACTAAAAGGGTTGTTGAAACAACAATTAGAAACGAGACACTTTCCATTCCTATGTGATAGTATTAAATGATATCGAATCAAGGTTTCTTCATCTTGTTACGTCCCTTGAAGAAATCAAATATGTGAACACTCTAATTCTAAGCTTTATGATTCTTTTAGTATTCTATCTTAATTTTGCCTAATTCTTTTATTTCGACAAGAAGTTCATTTATATATAATAATTGCATCATAGCGGGTATAGTTTAGTGGTAAAAGTGCGATTCATTCTAGTAACCCTAATAGTTAAGTATCCCTCATATCATATTATGATCAAAACTTTATTTCTTAAAAGGATTAGATTAACTGCTTTCCCTCTCAATGAAAAATTTAAGGAAGAATAGATATTCTTACGATTTCTATCCAAGTTATGATTTCTATCCAAGCGTTACTTAGAAATTAGAAAATTGGATTATTAGATTACGAAACATATTTTTTTTAATTGGATCAAGACTTCCCAATTGAATAAGTATAACTAAAGGATCTATAGATAAGATAAATACAGAAAAGTTTATTTTTAATCGTAACTAAACCTTCCATTTTTTGTTTGCATTGTATAGTCAAGATTGTAGCAAAATAAGTATTTAAACATTAACGAATGCCTTTAGTTTACTATAGTCATTGACATCTTGTTTTAACTCGGTCAAAACAAATAGCTTTTCCTACGGATTCTCTCAAATAGAAATAAAGAACGAAGTAACTAGAAAGATTATTAAAATCCCTCTCATGTCTAGGTGTACTAATAATAAAGGGTATTTGGACATGTGGCATGCCACGTTAAGAAACTTAAGAGAAAAACTAACATCGGGCTAAAATAAAAAAATGGAAAGGTTGAGCATTGTATGGTCGCTTTTTAAAGTTTAGGTTGTAATTGCAAAATTGACCAAAGTTTAGGATTTTTTATAATTAAGTCAATAATTAATCAAAATATTTTTTCTTAATAATTAATTAAATTTATTTCTCAATGATTTATAAAATCATTAGTTTCTAAATAATTATGAGTAATTTTATGATAAGAATAAAATTAAAGAACTACAAAAATCTTGGTACATTTGACAAAAGTCAAAGAGTATTTAAAATTCACTACAATTTTATTATCCATATTTTATCTACTCCCAGTAAAAAAGTAAAAGTCAAAAATAAAGACTAGTTCTCATTTTCACCACTTTATTACTAGTTACTAGACAAGACCTTATTATTATAATTTTTAATTTCAGTTTTAAAATTTCATTTTAGTTCTAGTATTAAGTTGATATTATAGAACTAACATTAATTGTATTGTTTTCTAGCCGCAATAGTTTAGCCATTTAGTTTCACTTTTGTTTTTCTGTTGTAGTTTTTAGTTTTGTCTTCTATTTTTTATTTCTATTTTTCTTAAAAAACAAAAGTCTGTTTAGTTAAGATTTGTAATATAAAAACTGAAAAGCAAAAACCTGTTTAGTAAGATTAGTAATAAAAAACAAAAAAAACATGTTTGGTTTTATCATCTTGTTTCTATTTTTGTAATTATACTCTTATATTAATAATTTTATATAATACATTATTTTTTAAATTAATTAATTATCATTACAGTTAAAATTAAAATATATGCAAATTAAATGTAATTAAAAATTACACATTAATTGTATATAATAAAATTCGATAAACTAGAAAGTTATATTAAGTCATTCTAATCAATAAAATATGTCCATCATATTATAATTCTTGAAAACATAATAGTAATATCATTTACAAAAAGAAACATAAATCAATTAGAAATAATATAATCATTCCACATTTGCCTAGCAATTTCATCTCACTTCCAAGACATACCTCAAAGTTGTGCTGGAGTGATATTATACTCCACTTGAAAACTTGCATCTTCATTTTCACTTTTCCTAATTTGTTCTTCATTTTTGGCACAACTGTCAAATAAATCATTGCTTTGTTCATACATTCTAATATAATTGTGTATAACACAACAAGCAATAAAGATGTATTTTTGTTTCTTCATATCATAACTCGACATATTTTTAAGTATAGAGAATCTTGCTTTTAGAACATCAAAATTTCTTTCAATAACATTTCTTAATGAAGAATGCCTGTAGTTAAACAATTCCTATAGATCTTGATGTCTTCTTCTACCTCTATAATCTCGCAAATGATATCTTTCACCTTAGTATCGTGAAAGAAATCCAGTCATATTAGTGTAGCCCGAGTCAACCAAATGGTACTCACCTAACATAGAAAGAACATAATATTAACAAAAAGATATTAAAAATGAATTATAATTATTATGTTTATTTAAAATAATACAATACCTTGTGGAGCCATAGGAAATTGATTAACTGAATTTGTCATTGTTTCCAAAAGAACTCAAGAGTCATTTGTAATACCTTCCCGTCCAGCCATTACATATGTAAAACACATGTCAAATGAGCAACAACATATACTATTTTGGGTTGACTTAATTCTTTTACCCCTATATAGTATTTATTCATTGATCGGAACACGTACATCAATATATGTACTATTCATTGCTCCTATACAATCCTAAAAATTAAAAAATATATTAAAAAATTATTAATCATAAGGACATAATTAAACTAGTAATTAAATATATGAATGTACATGAAAATATGGAAAGAACTTTGAATTATGTTGAATCTCAGGAGGTCTATTAGTAAAAGATGGTAGAGTAATGACTCTTTTTACAAGAGGATTAACCGCATATAAGACTTTATGAAAGTACTTCGAAATTGTCCAGGTCGAATGTTTAAAACGTTCTGCATTGACTTTAGTTGTCTCACTATGCCCTATAGTCATCAAGAAAATTGCTACTTGTTCCTTTACAGTTAAATGACTTATTGCCTTTAAACTTCCTAAACTCTTCAACTCATCACATAAGCTCAAGAAGATTATCTTTCTCATTTTTAATTTTTCATAAATCCTTATAGGATTCTCATTCAAAAGTTCTAATATCCAATCATTACTTGGCAGAGCAGAAATTTTACATGATTGCTTTTGTAAATGAAAATATTTGTTCTCTTCCCGAGCTATAGGAATAATGATTACCTTATTTCGTTCATTATCAGAATCTGATTCGAAATCTAAAAAGAAATCCATCTATCTACAATGCCAACATTAAATAATTAATAAAATATTCAATCAAGTAAATTTAATCAAATATAGACAAAATATTCATATAAAATATATACTTAAGTCAAATATTTATACAAAGCAGAAACTTAAAATCTTCAAACTATAGAATAGTGCTTAATATAAAAGTGTCAAATTAATAAGAATTCGATATGCAATAACATGAAAATATAACTAAAGCGACATAATCTAATCCACCTTCTTTGTATCTATCATCTTCATCAAAATGTACATATAAAGTGGAGAATCACGTAAAGCCTTCACAACTTTTCCATATTACATACCGTCAACACCCAATTCATCTAAAGAATTCAAACATTCCAACATTATGTTAGACTCTTGAGATCTATTCTTTGTAGTGGATGATGTTTCATTTGATTTTTTTCTCAAGTAAATCGTTCTTCCTTTTTGATTGTTCACTAAATATAAGTAAGACATATTCTACAGTGTTAGGATGTGTCTGCTTTTCCTTCTTATTCTTAAGAGCTTTCTTTCTCTTAGATGGAGAACTTATATCTTGATCTTCTTTTTCATTATACAAGTAAAATTCATCAGCATCATTTCAATATTCCTCTTGTGTACTATTAGATGGAGATTTAATTGATGGATGTGCATGCACACCAGTTGCAGTAGTATCTCTAAAAATATGACACAAGTCTGAAAATCTCTTACATCCTTTTCCTTGAATATGTATGCCATTTTATGCACCTATAATGATGAAAAAGGAATATGAGAATGAATATTATACAATATGATATATTAATAAAACAAAGACATATTTTATCTTAAATAGATTTTCCCAACATTCATTTGTGGCATTAACTTCATTAGTGAAAGAGTTGTAATCGGAATCGATTCCTATTTCTTTGTATAAGTTCTTAAAATTCTTCAATCTAGCCCTTAATCCATTATACTTATTCTTCAATTGAATATCAGTATACTCCTTATTGAATTTCGTTTGAAGCCTTATCTTAATATTCTTTCAACCAGATTTGGAAAGGTAGTAGTTGTTCAATTTTCCTTCTTCACTTCTTCAACCATCAAGGAGATTAAATATATCTCTATAGTATCATTCCATACTCCATCTTTTTCATTTACTTCCACACAATAATTGGAATTGATCATATGGTTCAAACCATCCATCACTAAATGTAATCACATATAAATGACATCAATCACAACGATTTCTACAAAATATAAAATGCTAAATATGGTTCAAAATAAAATACAACAGTGATATTAAATGTTAAAACTGCATATAAGTGCATGGAAATCATAGAATAAAAATAAAGGTGTAAATTTAAGCAAGGTCATAATATACGCATGATGCATGTCATTCTTTTGTGTTTATATAAAACAAAGCTTATGTGTTTCAAAGGGGACAATTGAATTTAGAGAAAGACAGCCAGAGGTATTAAAATCAGGAGCACATACATATATACATATACAGATAGATTATATATCACTTTTTTACTTTTTGTGTGTCAAGTATATTAACTAGTCCTTTTCTATTTATTCAGCTACAACTGCCTTCTTTTTCTCATTGCTCCTACACTTGAGCTTCATCTTCCTCTTTCTTTCACAATTATATCCATTCCTTTTTTCCACAATCTTTAATATGGGAATAGTTTATTTGGTTATTCCTTCTGTTTATAAGATTTAACTTCCAACATAGATGTAAGCTTCTTCTCTTTCTTGTTCAGTCTCACCTTGTCACGAACGGTATAAATCACAAACCTAAACCAATTTTATGATGTTTTTTTTTTCTGCAATTCATAATTTGAACCATAGTCACATGAAAGTATGAATACCACCCATGGATAATACAAATAATTATCCAGAGAAACATCAGCTATACCAGCAAAACTAAAGATGAAGTTGGCATAAGATAGAAACAGTGAAAGTCTCCTCAAAATGACGTCATTATAAGTTACCAAAAGGTGGCCAACACAAAAAGATGTCTAAGAACTTAATTTTCATATTTCTATATATCTTAAGTAGTTAGAGAAGTTATTATATAGACTTAAGCTATAGCAACTAACCTATAAGCTGCTTAACTGCAAATTCTCTAGGTATGCCTAATAACTTCTTTATAAACAGAGGCAATGCAACATTCTCGAAGCAATTAAGAAAAATCTTTAGTGATGCTCAGGATCTGGCCCTCCTGGTGAAACTCTTGACGTGGATCCATCTGTCACTATTCTTCGTTTGACGTACCTTAACTTTGACAAATCATAGCCCAATTCATGCAAAAGATAGTTGTTGTCATCCCTTCTATGTATATCTATAAGCCCATGATATCTTAATGCTTCCAATTCATTCACGTTCATCCACAAAATTAATAGAATCACCATCAAAATTTGAAGGGAAGTTAAGCTAGCCATATTTTACTAAGAACAATGACTTTTTTAAGGCACTCTTGGTTCCTAATAATAATTTAAAAACTAGAAGACGGTTCAATTTATAACACAAAGGATTGACACACACACACACATATATATGTAACATGTACATGGAAAATCAAAAGTTAAAGACGATAATGGAGATGACGTCTATTAAATGACAAATCCAGCGTATGTGTCATTGTCTTTTCTATTCAATGAAGGCTTCTAGCTTTTCTCTCATGAGGGAAATTTACCCATTATCTCAAATGACACGAAAGATGATGAGGAGCCACCAAAGCAGGTTAGTCTTGGTTTGTTCAAGTACTCAACCAAATGGGATATGATTCTTGTGCTTTTACGCCATTTAGGATCTCTCATAAATGGAGGATCTCTTTTATGATATTCTTATATTTTCGGAAAGTTTGTGAACAAGATTGCCTATGAAACAACTAACAAAGTTCAGATGTTGAAGGAAGTGGAGAAGGTACATAAAATGCTTACAAGTGAAAATGATCATTTTATTAGACTGTTTATCAAATTTTTATGACAATGTAGCGATGTTTCTTTTCTGCAATTTAGATTTGTTTGATGATGTTCGGTCTATCAGCAATAGTTGTGGTTAGTGCATATTTAGGTAAGATGGAGAACACAGCAATGGTCAAACCAATAATTATACCTTTATAATTACTATACATATCTAGTTTAGATCTTAACAGTAGTTTTCTATGTTACCAAGATTAAGATGTATCATTTCATAAAAAGGAAAAGTTTTGGATGGAACAGAGATCACCTGTTGGGAGATTGGTGGGGGAACCATAAGCTCATCGAATAAGAACTAAGTATTTAAGAGCAGTCCTACACCAAGTGTAGCTTTTTTGATACTGATGTTAGCACAGTGATATCATCCATGGAATTTCAAGTGATGTTGCGCAAATACAAGAAGTCATGGGAGAGATCCTATATCTTCTAACCTAAAAGCTGTAATCTTTAGCGTAGCACATAGAATTTGCACAGATGTATAATAGCTATTACACTTCCTCATCCTCTCTTTTTTTTTTCTTAAGCAATGAATGTTGATATATAGTGATGCCCTGCTCTGTGCTTATTCAGCCTTTTGGTTCTTTCCTAGTTGCAAGATTATACTAACTGGTGGCAACTAATAAGGCAAAGCGATTAGGGTGAGCAATTTTTCTCTGTGCATCTTTGGTTGTAAAATAAATGTCTAAAGAGAAATGATCAGCTCTCAACCTAATCCCTTACTTGACCCTCAATACTCACTATCCAGTTGTAATCGAAGTAAATCAAGAGAAAAGATGCTCTAACACGAGACATTCTCTAGAGCAAGCCAGGTTCAAGTAAGTAGGGTGTAAAGGTGTTTACTTTTGCTTTTGAAAAGCCGTAGAGGGCAAAATGACGATAACTCATGCTCTATGCTCTACACGAGATATGCGCTACTAGTTTCTCTCTAGTGTCAGAGACTTCATGCTTCATGCAAATAAATGAATAAAAGAAGGAGAGAATGCTTTAACTCGAGTCGTGTATGGTCACCACAGCAACTATTTGTATAGTTACCATGAGTAGTCGTATCAGTAACACTCGTTGGTGGATAGCTACAATTCCTCCACAGGTACAAAAAACACACACAAGCAAAGCAACTAGAGAAATTGCAGAAACAATGAATAACAAGTAATGCTATAGTAACATGCATAGGTATCGTAGCATAATTAAAAATAAATCCTTTCATTCCTTCGTGTTGTAAAGATGACAATCTTCTAAAGGCGAAAAACTTAGGTATTGCAGCAGATACGTGGAAAAATCGCAGAAACAAATAAACAAATAACAAGCAGATACAAAAGCACGGACAGATAACAAATACATGGAGAAATCGTAGAAATAGAATAATAAAGATATAGTACAATAACAAGCAACAAAAGCAAACACAAACCTGGAGTAATCGTTAGAAAAATCATAGCAAGGTCCTAAAGATGCAGAAGATGAAGTTAGCACAGAGAGAAAAGTTGTTTTTAATGAAAAAACTGTTTTAGAATACACGAAAATCTGTCGTGAAATATTAGAGAAATGTATTTTTGTCTGTTTTCGTGAAACAATTATGATTTTTTATTTTTGAAAACTATATAATGTAACAATAACGAACTAAACATGTTTTAAGATAAAGTTTCTTCTTTTATAAAAACCACAACAAGAAAGGGGAAAAAGTACCAAAACAAACACCCCTTAATTTTGGATTGGATTTCTTAAACTTATCACAAATTTGAATTAGGTATTTTTATATTAAAATAATCATAAAATTTTTGGGCCAAGGAAGGAAGCACTTCCGTTTCTTTCCGCATTCTCTCTCTATATCCCGTCGTTTCTTTTTCAGACTCTCTCTGAAAACCCGATCAGATCAGGTTCTTCATTTTCTGTTCTTCTAATTTCCTTAGATTTGCATTTCTTCTTCTTTTGCCAATTTTCGTTGGTCATGATATGATAGGATCTGTCTTTGCCTTTTCTTTTCTCAGTCATTATAATATAAATTCAACACATCCTCCATTGCTACAACTTCAGATCTGAGTGCCTTTTCATGCTAACAAGGTAATATTTCTCCCACTTATTGATTCTCTCTCGGAATTATAGTAGAATTAGCTCTACGATTCAATGACGACAATTTCGCATTCTTATCTTCCATAATTTAGGGTTTCGAGCTCTCGCTCATTTATTTCTATGCAAATCTCTCTCTAAGCGAATCACTCAAAACTGGATTTTGTTTTTGTAGAAATTGAAAGGGCGATGTCGGTGATTTCGAGTAAGACGTCGTACAGGGATAGAACGCAAGAGTTTCTGAGCGTAGCAGAGAGGCTAAAGAAGTCATTTTCGTCTTCGGCCCCTTATAATGCACCATCAGCTAGTAGTAGTAGCAGCTCCAAGTCCGAAGCCACGCGCTCGGCCGTTGCAATTCAATCTGAGTTCAATAAGAGGGCTTCCAAGATCGGTTATGGGATTCACCAAACATCTACCAAGCTCTCCAAGCTTGCCAAATGTTAGTTTTCTTTTTCATTTTTTTACTGGTTGTTCTTTAATTTGAATTCTCGCTTATTTTGTCGGAAGTTGGATCACAATTTATTTGATGTTGGTGTCAGATTAAAAAAGTTTTTGAGGTAGTAACTAAATAATTTGGTTCCATGATTTGTGTGCCACACATTTTATGAAATGGCTTCTGCAATGCTAGTGATCTTGAAATAGTTTTTGGGTCACTGCCAGCTTTGATTTGAAGGGAGAGATTGTAGCACTGTATTTAAGAATGGTTGATTCTTACTACCTTTTCTTTAGCTTCCTTGAAAGCTGTGCTTGAAGGGAATCTGTAGGATTGATTCATGGAATTGGACTCTGACTTACTATATGTTAGATCCTTCCATTTGGATTGCAGGTTAGCTACTATTTATTTCATGTACTCAATGATTTAAAGTTCAAATGAAAGGATGACAGCTATTTAAGTTGGGCCAATTCTTTTCATTTTCATTAAAGAGTCATTGAGATTTTAGGGTAACTCGATTATAACTGACTAATTGCTCTGAGATGTTAATGATGTAATTAGCTTATTATATAGCACATCTTGGGGCTCAAGTGATGTTTAAGTGAATTTGTTTAAGATTTCCAATCCAAAATGCAATAAAAAAATGCAATTCAAAAGTTTTTGAGGTGCATTGTACTTTGATACTGATATTATATGAGGGCTGTATTAGTTCATTGCTCAGTTAGTCCATTCTTTTAAGCTTTTCTATATGAAATTTTTCTTCTATCTTTCTGATGTAAATTCTGGATGATGTTATGTATTAAAAATCTAAACTTCCAAGAAATTTATTTCAGATTTCCTATAGAGGTGTAATTATTGTTGTTAAAATAAAATCATGCCTCAGGATAGAATGCCTCAAGTGCAACATCATTGTTTAAGAGTTACTCAGGTTTGATGTTTGAACAATGTTTGTGCAATAGACCTGGAAAAGTGTACCGTTAATTAATTTTTTCTGTTAATAATTAATAGTTTACCTGGAACAAGATATCTATTCACCTTTAAGTGCATATTTGATTTATGGTTTGGGTTTAAATAAAAGCACCTGGTATATATTTTAATGTTACAAGAATTACATTGAAGGTTTTGGTGTTGTATTGGCGGATTTATTTTTGGGAAACTCAAAATTTGTCTAACTGTAATTGTTTATTATACTTATACCACAGTGGCAAAGAGAACGTCTGTATTTGATGATCCAACTATGGAGATCCAAGAGCTAACAGCAGTTATAAAGCAAGATATTACAGCACTTAATGCAGCTGTGGTGGACCTTCAACTGCTTTGCAATTCTCAAAACGAAAGTGGGAACATTTCAAGTGACACCACAACGCATTCAACAACTGTTGTAGATAACTTAAAGAACCGCTTGATGAGTGCCACAAAAGAGTTCAAGGAAGTCCTAACAATGCGGACGGAGGTACATTAATGTGGTCAGAAATCCTAGAGTCTGACGTTGTATTTAACAAAAGATTAGCTGAAGTGGCTTGTATGAATACTTCTACTTTCTTGAGGCATTGAAATTTTGTTATTTGTGATTTGGGCAGAATCTAAAGGTTCACGAAAACCGGAGGCAGTTGTTTTCTTCAACTGCTTCAAAAGATTCTACAAATCCTTTTGTTCGTCAACGTCCACTAGCTTCCAGATCTAGTGCTAACGCATCACCTGCTCCCCCTCCTCCATGGGCCAATGGTTCAACTTCATCCTTTCTCAGGCATGTAACAGTATATGTTGTTTTCTGTATGTAATATCCCCTAAAGATTTTGTTTAAAAGTATTTTCATATCCTTACCAGCAAACAGTCTGATGCGGAGTCTCAGCCACTTGTATCACAGCAGCAGCAGCAGCAGCGTCAACAACAGGAGCAGTTGGTTCCACTGCAAGACAGTTACATGCAGAGCAGAGCTGAGGCCTTGCATAATGTGGAGTCAACAATCCATGAGTTGAGCGACATTTTTACACAGTTAGCAACTATGGTTTCACAGCAAGGAGAGCTGGCAATCAGGTTAGCCCTGCATTATGGATTATCGCAACAAAGCAAAGCATGAAGTTATAAAAGCTGTCTACTGGTTCTGTTGTCCGTCTGCATGAACAGTCTCCTTTCCTAAAAATATTTCTGTTATTGACATGGACCTGTCTTGAAGGATTCACATTAACCGTGACGTGTTTGCGATGTGACTAATTTTGTAATGCAGCATGTGCTTTGGTGATTGTGCTTTAGGAGAGGCAAATTCCCTCAATACTGACTCGTATCACCTGAATTTAATAGATCTAACTAGATTAGGATTTAATTCAATTGTTTTACATTTGACTGCTGCGATTGGATTAAAAATTGGTTTCAGCCCAATCAATTAGATTTTTTGTGTTTTACAGGATTGACGAGAATATGGATGAGACACTGTCGAATGTTGAAGGAGCACAGAGCCAACTGGTCAGGTATCTTAACAGTATTTCATCCAACCGATGGCTGATGATCAAGATATTCTTTGTATTGATTGTATTCCTCATGATTTTCTTGTTTTTTGTTGCATAAATTGAATACAAGGAAATGGAAAATGAAGATGCACATCATTTTCCTCTCCCTTTTCATTTGTTTTTTTGGTCCAGATGGTTTACCCCTATTTTCCTGTTAAAATTTTAAGGATACATAAATGTTGTGTATTAATGATGAAAGCGGCAAAGTTTTGAGTTTAGCTCCAATATTGAGATTGGTGCATCTTTTTTTAGCCAAGAAAGATGGATCAAGTGCCTCTTAAGGTGGTTACTCCATGACCTCATTCACTCCGAGACGCTCAGGAAGCAAATGCTTCTGATGCATAGTAACATCTGCGTAATAGATGTCGCTGGGATTCGTGTGATGTATTAGCACTATACTCCTGCCGTTTATTAAACGGGTGGACACAGCTTATTGGAGTGTGGAAATATCATATTTTAAATTGAAACGTCTCATTTTCTTTTTACTTTCTATAGTTGAGCATCAAAATCTGTTGAACTGCTCTCTGATATCTGTTGTGCATTGGCTATTTCCATCTCTCCTTTCTTGTAGTCGGATTTGTGTTTTTTAAAACAATAGAATATAAAAAGAAACTACAACACCAAAGTAACGAAACGCCACAGCTTATGTTATATCATATTTTCATTAGTTGTGCAGGCTAAAGGTGCATTCTTTCTTATTCAAAAAGGGGAACGTGCTAAGGTGCCTTGAAACTGAACCATAGGGACTACGGCATGCCCCTCATTAATTACGAGTTTGATATTTCTTGTTCACTTCACTGCAATTCTCCTATATTATCTTCTATCTTTATAGTTTTTGATTTATGTGATTTCTCGTACAAGTTTGAGATATAATCATTTATCTTTACATCCACGAAGTTTCTTCAATAAACAAATGAGATTGATTTCGACCAAGAAAATGAGTTAATTGTAACAGAAGTTTCGAACTTTAATCAATTTTACTATATTATGCAAAAATATTTAAACCTTTAATTTGTTACAAAATAATTCATTGTTAAACTCTATATTAACGGTACAGATGTGGCAAGTATGTCAAATATTTAAACTTTTAATTTGTTATAAAATAATTCATTGTCAAACTCTATAGTAACGATACAGACGTGACAAGGTATGTCAAATTTTATTTATTTTTTGGTCATGTTTGTGACACAAGTAATGGATTTTTCACGTATAAAATTCATTTTTAATTTTTAAGATAATAAATTTTTAAATCCCTCAAAATAACACCATCGTAATCCTTAAATTTGGGAGAACATCATTGTTTTTTGGCCCTCTATAGTTGATTTTAGTTTCTCGCTCTCCAGCAAGAAGCGTAAAGCTTTGCAGTGTTAGTTTCGTGATTTAGATCCATAATATTTCTCTCTTCCTCTATTGATCACCCTACGGTTTCTTTAGTGATTTAAGTGAAATCCAACCTTTATTAGTAGCAGTATAGATTTTAAACAAATATAAGATTCATCCAGCATGCATTCAAGAGACAAAGTAAATTGGGACTAAAGTGAAAGAACTTAATAGGTTGACTAAGAACCAAAAATAGGTGGTTTGGGAGGTTTGTTCCATTATGTGTACTATGTAAACAATTGAATGAAAGCAGAAACCATTTGTTCTTTGAATGTAGCTATAGCAAATCGGTCTGGAGCAGAATTTTGAATATGATACAACTTCCAAGCATCAATTTTGTATGGCATGTCTTATTTATTCACAGAGGTTTTGAATTTCGTACCGTACCGGTAGAAAACGGTACAAAATCTAATTGACCGGTTATAGGTACCGGGAGGTACCAGCAATTTCTTCTGATACCGGCCGGGATTTGGAATACCGAATAAATATCGGCCGGCTTCGTAAACTATTAATCGAAGGACTTGCTTGAGAAAAAAGTTAAAAATACCCCTCACCTGACAGTCTTCTCTCTGTCTTCACTCTCCAGCCGGCCTCTCTATCTTCAGTCGATGTGTCACTGTGCCCAGCTCAGTCTCGCTGACCACCCTGCCCTGCGAGTCGCCGACTACCAACCGCCATCGCACCACGCGTCTCCACCGTAGATAACACATTAATTAATAAAAACATAAGATGGCACAATATAAATTTGTTTTAGAGAAAGAGATGAATATGAGAGTCATACGTATGAAGAAAGAGCTGGCAGTAACTTGTGAGAAAAATAAGGCAACAACCAGCTATGAGAAAATTAGGTGATAGGCTAGATTCAAACAGAACAGAAAAGTGATGACCGTAAGCTTGGGGCGTGTAGATTTAGAGGTATCAAGTCCCTCCTCCGTCCTCGGGAGGAACAAAAAAGCAAAAAATAGAGGAACTGATAAGTATTAATGAAGGGAATAAAAAACGAGTTCATTATTTCCTTTTTATTGATGGGATGAGAGACAACTCTGTAAAAAGCCGCCTACCATAAATGTCTACTTAATAAGGTTGGCTCCCTTAAATGTCTGTTGTCAGCGTCCTCTCTCTTATATATAAACGTAATTTGTTTAAAGGTCAACACAAAATGCTAGAGGAAAGAGAGATACAATTAGAAGTTAGAGCATAAGAGCAGTGATCGGTAGGAACTTGGAAAAAAGAGAGACGTAGAGTATTTAGCAACAATTATAAAAAAAATATTGTTTTGTATTATAAATAAAATGGCAAATTTCGAATTTCAAGTTGGATGAATTAAGAAAATTTTAAACTGATTTTTAAAAAATCTCATAATTTTATTTTTAATATTTAAAATAAATTACAATTATTTTAAATTTCTATTATTATAATTTTTGAGATATTATTAATTTAAAATTAAAATTTACAGTACAAGGCTATTTCCAAATTTTAAAAAAATTCAAGAATTATTTTATAAGTTTTAAAAAGTACCTAAAACAGTACCTAATATTGATTGGTATCGATATAATACCCTACCAAAACTAAATCCAATACTAATAATATTGTCACGGTATTTATAACTAAGCATGAAATGTTGAATACTATCATTAGATACACCAAAATAGGTTAGAGGAATAACATGCTCATCAAGACTTCATTTCGAATGGTCATCCATTACATTTGGAGAGAAAGGAATATGAGACTCTATAAGATTGAGGAGCAGCATTAGTATGAACTTGCTGAGCAAACTGTCAACATGATTAGAACATTTATGATAGCCAATGAAAAGCAATGCACAAATAGCCAAGATCTTAGAGCAATGTGGTTAATTTGATGAATATTTTGTATTTTGTTGTACATACTGATTAGTATAGCCTCTTTTGTTTGTAATTGTATGATCCTTGCTTAGGATCGTTTATTAGCTTTTGTTATAATTTAATATATATTATTTTATTTTAAAAAAAGATTTTGTCTGTTAAGATTGTGGTGAAAGATTTCGTATTTAGCCTAAATATTTTATCTATAGTACTTTTCCTTAAGTTATCTTAGCACGGTTGAGAGGTATCGTAACTCCACTTATTACTGGTTGATCAGAAGAAAAAAGAATTAAAAGAGCTTTGAAGGAGATGAAGAATTGAAGGGCATTAAGACCTGATGTGATACCTACAGAGGTGTGAAAAAGCCCAGGTGAAGAGGGTTTTACTTGGCTAGCTAAGTTTTTTATTATGATCTTCAAGCTAGCCAAAAAGTTGGATGAGTGGAGGCTTAGAACATTGATTCCTCTATATAAGAATAAATGGGACATTAGTTATAATAATTATAGAGGCATCAAACTACTTAATCACACCATGAAGCTATAGGAGAGGATGAATGAGAAAAGAGTGAGAAACGTGCACCTATCTTGAAGAATCAATTTGGTTTTATGTTCGAAAGGTCTATGACAGAAGCTATACATCTCCTTAGATGATTAATGGAATATTATCAGGAAAGACAGCAAGACCTACATATGGCTTTCATTAACCTAGAAAAGTTCTATGATAAGGTACCCAGGAAAATTATATAGAGGTGTTTAGAAATTAAAGGGAGTTCTTAAGACCTATATACGAGTTATTAGGAATATATATAAAGGTGTTAAGACTAAAGGAAAGACGATATGGGAGATACAAAGCATTTCTCTATCAATATTAGACTACACCAAGGCTCTTTGTTGAGCCCATTCCTATTTATATTAGTGATGGATTAGTTCACCAAGAATATTTTAAAGAAAGTGCCTTAGTGTATGTTGTTTGCTAATGACATTGTTTTGGTAGATGATACAAGAACAAGTGTCAATATTAAGCTAGAACTTTGGAGGAATACACTAAAGTAAATAGAGTGTATCTTTTCAAGCTATAGGGTGACATTTGATGTGGAGATAAATATTTGTTTAGAAGTTATATCATAGAAAGAGTGTTTTAAGTACTTGAGATCCTTCATCAAAAGTAATGGCGAGGTCAAACATAATTCATCTTATTAAATTAGGGTGACTTAAATAAAGGAGTGCATTGGGAGTTTTACGTCACAAGAAGGTCCCACTCATGTTTAAAGGTAAATTATCCCATTTAGCAAGTCAACCATGCTCTATAGGACAGAGTGTTGGCTCATCAAACAGGTGTATAGTCAAAAGTTAATGGTGGTAAAGATGAGAATGCTCTATTAGAAGAGATATGTAAGACTATAGTGGTAAGAGATAAATTAAGGGTGATTAACATAGATTGAAAATTAAGAGAGACAAGACTTAGCGCCCGTTTGGTTGAGCTTTTATCAGTAGAGCTTTTATCAGTAGAGTTTTTGTCAGTAGAGCTTTTCTGAGAAGAGCTTTTTTTAAAAGCCAGTTGACTGTTTGGCTGTCAATTAAAAAAATAGCTTTTTT
>JANIJH010000005.1:47552725-47579110 GCA_024520975.1 Erythroxylum areolatum
GCAACATAAAAATAAAAAGCACTTTTATTAATTTTAACTATATTTTATTTTATAATAAAATTATTTATGTTAAATAAGTTTTAAAGTATACTAAACAATATGCAAAGTACCATATTGTAAGAAATTTTAGATAACCATCTTGTAGGAAATAATTTAAAAAGATGTCTCATTTTCTTATAGGAAATAAAATTAATATGAAAAATAATTAAATTATATATAATTAAATTTAAAATATTCAAATAAAATTTTAATTAATAATTAAAATATATTTCAAATAAATATTAATTTGTAAACAAAATTTAAATTTTAAAATATAAATAAATTTATTTAATTAAAAATAATTTATTTTTAAGTTTTATCTGAAATGTAATTATTATCAGTGATAAAAATATAACTACATTAACATTAACAATCAAACAAGTTTTTATTTTTATTTGAAAGAAAAATATAAACATAAACAAGGTTATGAGATAAAACTTTTGAACTTGCTATATGCGTTAACATAAATGTCTAAATTCTTATCAGCATACCCATCAACAGCCACTCCTAGCAAATAGGTCCAGTTTTCAGACCTTATGAGAAAAAAATCACACAACCTTAGTTGGTATGCAATATGCAAGTAGAATTAGAGGCATCGATTCCCATTGCATCCAGAAAAAGGTCGGCGTATGACAGGAAATTTGTCAAATTCTTGTGTTTGAAACTCAAGGTGCAGAAGAGAGAAGATTTGAGTGTCACAAAGAAATACAGAGAATAATATTGCATCAGCAATTCAGCATATATGGTCATTTGCATGAAAGAACATGGTTTACAGTGTTGTATTATCTAATTTACCTCCGTAGGCAAAGAGAAAATTAACAGCTATTTCAAAGTTCCTACTTTCTACAATAGCCAAATCTCATTTTAGTATAAAAGTCTCTATTTCCATGATCCCTGGTTGATGAAATAGGTTGAGTTGATGAAACTTTCACAGGAGAGAAGTATCGGTGAGGACGGCAAACTGGAGGCTACTATCTGCTCTTAATTGCTTAGCAATCTCTCCACCTCTACCAATAATACTACCAATCTTTCTCAGAGGACACAAATAGCGGTACACAATATCGTCGTTCCCAATAGCGTATTGGTCGCTATCCTCACCTGGGTTTCTTCTCTTACCGCCGCCATAATCAGATTGAGAATGGGATCTCTTCCCGTAGTCATTTCTCTGCCCAGCCATTCTAATCAGCTAGAACCCAAAGTTTGTTTATTTCCCTATGAATACAAATACCCAGTTCAATTAAAGACAACCCAAAAAAGAATACCATCAAAAATCAAACAAAGAACGCATATAGATCAAGTCAACAGAAAACTCACATGTCAAGGAATGAAAAGATGAAAACTTTATACCTTTTTCTTCCTCTTCTTCTTCTTCCTCTTCTTCTTCCTTCGGTCGCAGCAAATGTGCAGATTTGAACGTTGGTCGTTGGAATATATCTAGAGGATAGAGACAGAGCACAGAAGGAAACCGAGAAAGAAAATTAGCGTGACTCGGAAGATAATGTCTAGTGAGTCACTCGAGATTAGAAATATCTAGCAAAAAAAGCAGACAGCTTATTGAGGATGTACATTTGTAACCTTTGGCAGCTATCCTCTCGGCAAGGACCAGGTCACCGGTGAGGCTCAGCGTCGGAAGCATACTGGGTCCATACGTCTGCAACACATCAAGAAATGGGGGGTGGAAACGAAAGAGACGATTTAAAATCTGATATATACGTAACTGACGGAAAATCAGCTTCCCGAAAAAGCTCAAATTTGGGCTTTTCTAAAAAGCTCCAAATTTTAGCTTTTCAAAAAGCTGTATTTTAGCTTTTTCAAAAGCTATTTCTACTTCAAAAGTACTTTTGAAGTTTGTAGCCAAACACCCATTTTTTCTCAAAAATAGCTTTTGTGGTAGGAAAAAGTACTTTTGAAGTCTCCAAAAGCTGAACCAAACAGGCACTTAGGTGGATTAGACATATTAAGAGGAGACATCATGATGTCCTAGTGAAAAGATGCGAGAAGATTGTACTTAGGGACTTCCCTCTTAATTATTTAGCCTAAACTTTTTCTTACTTAGTTTAAACTTTTTTTCAGTTGCTTATTTTTATTTTTATATTTGTATTCTTTCTTTTTTGTTTATTTATTTACTTATTTTTAGCTTTTATTTTTATTCTTTACCTTTTATTCTTTATTCTTTTATTACTTTTTTATTTTTATGCATTTATTTTTACATATTTATTTATTATTATCCTTTCTATATTTTTTTTATTAATTATTAGTTTTATTTATTTTTATATAATTATTTATTTTTATTTTCATATAGGATTTTTTATACAGTTATTTGTTTATATTTTTTGGCTTTTATTTTAAACAAACTTTTTTCTTTTCTCTTTTTCCTGAGGGTCTATCAAAAACATCTTCTCTGTCAGTTAGGGGTAAGGTTGTGTACTTTTGGCCGTTCCTAGACCTCGTGTGTAACATCCCGTTACCCCTGTTAAAGCTAAAATGGTGAATATGAGAGATTATTGAGAAATTAAGAAGTACATTTCATTCTCATATAATACATGATATGCTCATACACGTGAATATTTAATCTTTGCGCATAAAAATAATTGTACATGCATTTATTGACATTCCGGGTATAATTGTTTATAAAAGTGAGTATATTGAGAAATGTTGGCCCTCAAAATTTCTTCTTGAAGAATAAGTATGATTCACATCAATTATGAGGTCTTTATGAAATTTTGTGGAACTTAATTATTATGTTGATGTTAGAAAGATTATATGATATAGATTTATTGAATTAAAGTGTAAAGGTTATATAAAGGTTCAAATAGGTATTTTTAGTAAGACACTTAAGGTTAAAAGAACATAAGCCTATACGTAAGGAAAAAAGGGGCTTTTTAGACTCATTAAGGGTAGAAATGGAAGAAAGAAATATAGTCTTGCTTTTTTAAAAGGGGGGAAACGTGAATTGAAGAAAAAAAGAGAGTGTTATGAAGAAGAGAGAGAAAATAAGAAAGATAGAAGAGAATTTTGGTGGTTGAGAGAAAAGAAAAGAGTTAAGCTAGGGTTTTATCAGTTCTTAGTCTTTAGAGAGATTTTGAAGTGGTTTAAGAAGAGAAAAAGGTAAAGGAAGAGAAGAGTTTCCATTTGAGTCAAAGATCTCTTCATTTGGTGAAAAATCAAGATAAGATCATTGTAAATCTTTTGGATTTTTGGAAGGATTTTAGTTCATAGAGTTTAGAAAATGCATGGGGTTAAGCATTCTAGAACCAAATTTAGTGATTATGCTTTATAGTATTTTCAATTGAAAACCCTATTGAGTTGAGATTTTAGTGTTTAATGAAGTCAATTTGGTAGTTGAATAGTTATGCTCAGGACATTCTAAGTTTTGCACAGTGTAAATTCTCAAGTCTCCTATAGGGGTAAAATTTGTAGTCTGACTTCAAGGGAAAATCTAGATTAATCTAGGTTGAATTAGGCAAAGTTATCTTCTAGAAAGTTGTAGCTTATCTTTCTAGGTTTCCAACAGTGTATAATAGAAAGAAATTTTTGGACATTGGAGTTGAAAGTTATGATCCTTATAAGTGGAGATGTTTAGGAGTATAGACTGTATCTTCTGTGATGACGTGTATCTTCTGTGGTGACGTGTATCTTCTGGGTATTGTTCATCTTACATCTTCTAGTCAAATTTTGACCCTTTAGATGACAAAATCTTACTTTGATGCCTCATGAAAGTTGTTGATCTTGAAGTCTGCTTTCAAACCATCTTAGAATAACCTTAATTCTATATCTCTAGTGAAAGTTACGCCAATTATTCCAAATAGGTCTTAAACTAAAACTTTTTCTGGTCACTGCTTGTCTTACATCATCTGGTCCAATTTTGACCATGTAGATGATAGAATCTATCTTCAAGGTCTTCATGAAAGTTGTAGATCTTGAAGTCCTCTTTCAAACCATCTAAGAATAACTTTGATCTGATGTCTCTAGAGAAAGTTATGCTAATTGTTAAACATCTTCTATGTACTATTCATAAACTTCTTTTAGGTGTTATTCATCTTACATTGTCTGGTCCAGTTCTGATTAGATGACAAAATCTTGCTTCAATGGCTTCATGAAAGTGTTATATATTGAAGTCCTCTTTAGAACCATCTAAGCATGACCTTGATCCGATATCTATAGAGAAAGCATGCCAAGTTTCCCGAAAAAGGTTCAATATGATTGAGGACTAAACCTTGTTTTATTCTTTCAGCCATAACATTGTTATCCAACCTCCAAATGAAGTGATCCTTAAGCCAATAGATTTGTAACACATTATTCTATCTCTCCACAAGAATTGGCAGCATTCCGACTTGATTGGAAAAAGCTTGATTGAAGGAAATTGAGAGAATCTATTGGAATGGTATGAATTGGTGTTATTTTACTGAATATACTTCGGCATTTTGAATACATTTAGATTTGTAGGGATCCAATTGAGATGATTTTTAATTTAGAGTAAACTAGAGACATAGGATTACAAATTATATGAGAAGTAGAATTCTGATTCAACCTCTAAGATGTTCAATTTCTGGATGGAAGTTGTGCATAGTATACTGTTTTAGAATGAGAACAATCCAAAAATGTTTAAAGTTTAACTTTCAAATTACTGAGCCAAATTGAACGATTGTGGTGTCATTAGAAACTTAAGAAATAGGGAATACTTTTCTAGCAGAAAGTGTTACCAAATTACTTCATTTACTGATCAGAGTGATCACGAAAGATTAAAGTGATATAGGACTGAAATGAGAGTTGGATAATTGTTTGGCCTTGTAATGCTAGAATTACATTAATGAGTGAATTGTTGGTATTAAAGTACCAAGGATGTGTAAAATGGAGATGAAGTGGTTCATTTGATTAAAGTTATGATTCAAAGAAGAGAAGTAAAGTGTATCTAGTTTAAATGAATGAGAAATTGATAATAAGAGCAAGTAATGCGAGAAAAGAAATGATGAGTGATTGAATTATGAGATGCAAATGAGCATAAGATATGAAATTTGATAATATACCTGGGATTGCCATGAAAATGCATTGTACATAGTCCATATACACACGTATGCATAAATGAATGCTTATAATTGTGCAAAGTCATTAATATGTGTACAACGTGCGTATTGCATAATTGTGATGTGCAAGATAAACGTTCGCACTTAGATGTTTCTAGATTTTGAAAGCAAATGCTAAACTGGAGTGTACTGTGAGTAGACCTAGATGGTTTTACCTTATTGTTTGTTTGTTTATATTATGAATTGAATGATTATGCAATGTGAATGTGAATTAAATTGTGTTGATTTCTGGACAGAAGGTCCGATGATTGTGATGTATGAATGAGATATTGAAGTGCTAATTATATGTGAATGTGATGAACTAAATGCTTCATGATATGAATGCATGATCCCAAAGTTTTCTCAGCATAAATGTTAAACGTCGGACTAAGGTCCGATGATATATGATAAAGAAAAAGTGATCATATGTGATTGATGCATTTCGCTACATGAATGTATAAAAGATAAAGGCAGTTGTGACCAGAGTAGCCAACATGAAAAGAGTTTTAAGCTCAGTTATGTGCATCAGAGTCTCAGGCTCAACGTTTAATGAGCCTGGTATCTACAACAGATACGGGACAATTTTCAATGAGCTCGATATAAGACAGTTATTAATGAGCCCGGTATCCACAATAGATACGGGACAATTGTAGGCACTCGAACATAACAAAGAAACAAATGAAAGTGAGTCTCACGTGTATTGCATATGAAAATTGATATGTATGTTCTAAATGAACAAAATGAATTGCGTGACTGCTTTGAATGTGAACTGTGAAATAAGTGATCAAAATGATTTGTGATGCTATTTGATTATGACTAAAATGATGTGATTAAGTGATGGCATGATCTATATGTATTTTGTGATTGAATGAGCCATCGAGGATGGTCACTCACTGAGTTTGCAAAACTCACCCAAAATTTGCAACTATTTTTCAGAGCTTAGAAGAGTTAACCTGTTGGTCAAACTAGAGTATAGCTACTGTATTCAAGTAAGAGGTAAAGGTTTGCATTTATACTTTCTTATTTATGTGTTCCACAACTTTTGTATAATGTGTAAAAACTTTCCATATTGGAAAGGTTTGTAAATGAGAATGAAATGGGAGTGTAGTGTTAACAAATGTGTTTTTTTTAAATGTTATGAATGAAAAGATTGGGTCGATTTTGATTACTAATTTCTGCATATGCTTATATTGTTTCAAAAAAAGAGAAGATTTGCTATATTATGATAGAATTTGGAGTTTCTTTCTCCATCCCCTAGTCATTGGATTTACTTTTTGTTTAAGTCTAGAGTTATAGTTCTTTAAGACAGTAAGATAATTCCTCATATCATTAGATTCCTTATCCTCAAGTGACTTATTAGTTGGATAGAGAGAAAACTGCTCTTAAAATCTACTAAATGCATCAAGATAATCTCTGTTTGCATTGATAAGGTTATTAGCTAGATCTTTTTAAATTATGGTAAGCTTAACTTTTGTTATCTTTAACTTCTGTATGAAAAATTAAGCTTGTGTTCTAGTGGCTTCAAAACTAAGGCCTTTGAAATTAACATTTATGAATATGTGGTGGTTTAGGAGGGGGTTAAAAAACCATATTATGGAGTTCCTTCTCACTATGGATTATTTAGTGGTAATAAGGATCAAGGGGTGGTTAGAGGTGAGATGATTTCCAAAGTTTGCAAAGCTAAGAGTGTAGGAAAGTTCTTAGGGTTAATTCTCAGCTTGTGCCTATTGCTTTAAACTTCTTATGGGGAGAGAATACAATTAAAATCTCTAGCTAGCATCTAGAGGGTAGAACTGAAGGTCAATAATTTAAGGTCTTTTCGTAACTATTTATTGTGAAACGCACAGTTAGAAGCATAGATCACTATAATGAATAATGGGGAATTTGACTGTTTGTATAAAAATTCACAATTTAAACTAGTCTAAAATGGACCAATTGGCTAAATACAAGATTACAAAGTCAATTGACACTAAGATCCTTCCATTGTAACAAGCTTCATGGTTACTTATAGTGGACCATCCTTTGTTTGAAAAACCAAAGTCCTTTCTTAAAGGATTTTTTTTCTTTGGTTTTCATAAGACTAAAAAAAGTACGCTTATTAAAGCTTATGAAGTCCTTAAGGGTTGTTTGTTTGTTAAGGCTATTCAAGCCTCTCACATCGTAAGCTATTAAATTCATGGTTTAGAGGAAGAATGACTTTTTTCTTCCTACCTTCCCTTGAAGTTTTACTTTTAATATTGCTTGGGTTAGGTGAGTAGTTAAGTATCGTAAAAGGATAGGCAATTACCTTTCTCTTATGCTAGGGGCTAGGCAAGGGGTCATCTGTGTTCATTTTGAGGTTTAGTGTAGGTTTTCCATTGTCCAATATTCTAGTGTTACTAACTTCAGCCTCAGATGGGAGTGCTTTGTTTGTATAAAAATTCACAATTTAAACTAGTCTAAGAAGGACCAATTGGCTAAATACAAGATTGTAAGGTCAATTGACACTAAGATCCTTGTATTGTAACAAGCTTCATGGTTACTTATAATGGACCATCCTTTGTTTGAAAAACTAAAGTCCTTTCTTGAAGGATTTTTTTTTTACTGTGGCTTCTATAAGACTAAAAAAAAGTACTTTTATTAAAGCTTATTAAGTCCTTAAGGGCTGTTTGTTTATTAAGGCTATTCAAGCCTCTTACATCCTAAGCTAGTAGATTCATGGTTTAAAGGAAGAAAGGATTTTTTCTTCCTAGTTTCCCTTGAGGATTTACTTTTAATATTGCTTGGGTTATGTGAGTAGTTAAGTTTCTTAGAAGGAGAAGCAATTACCTTACTATTATGCTAGGGGCTAAGCAAGGGGTCATCTGAGTTCATTTTGAGGTTTAGTGTAGGTTTTCCATTGTCCAGTATTATAGTGTTACTAACTTCAGCCTTAGATGGGAGTTCTTTGTTTGTATCATTAGATTGAGGTTCTAAACTTTTCATGCTTCTGAAGCCCCCATTGGTGCCTTGTCTTTAAGTTAAGTAATATTAGTAATGGGTAGTGTCACCACCTGTTGTGTTCCTTCTTGGTGGCAACTATTAGCTGTCTAGGTGTTTTTCTCTTTTACTCGATAAACAATCTCCTATTCTTTTATCTTTAGTTTCCATACACTAGAAACTTCCACAATATCGTCTTCCATATTACCTTCCTCATTGCGCCTTAATATATTTATTTTTCCTGGTAACTCCTATGTCAAATGGGAGTGCTTTGTTTGTATCATTAGGCTGAGATTCTACACGTCATATTTTGGAAGCCCTATTGGTGTCTTCTCTCTAACTTGAGTAAAATCAGTAATGGGTAATGTCACTACTCTAATGTTCTTCTTAATGGAAATTATCAGGTGCCTAGGTGTTTTTCTCTTTTGCTCGCTAGACCATTACTAGATATTTTTTTCTTTGGTTTCCATAAATAGTGAATTTCCATAAAATCTGCTCCTATATTTCCTTTTCCATTGAGCCTTAGTATATTTATATTTTTTGGTAACTCTTTATTTAGATCAAGCTTCATATGGACTTGAGAAAAAACCAATCTTTGGTAAGGTGGTAGCATTTTCATTGAGGCTTAAAGTTTTACCCAAGGCACTAGCTATATAGCTTAGTCCTTCACTAGCTAATACTCTAAAGGAACTTTATCTATATTTACCCATATTCAAATACTCTTGAGTTTTGTTCTAAATAGCTTAAAGTTTGCTCTTCATTTTCTGATGAATTGCCTACCCTCGATATACTAGGGACCTTGATCTGAGATCTTCTGTATAGTGTCCTTATAGGATAATATGAAAAAAAGAAATTGTCTTTATTAATCATAATATTCTCTAGGCCCCATCTGTTCCAATTTTTGTTGGCCTATTAGTGCATCATTAGGTAAGCAAGACATTTATCAAGGACATACCCAATAGAGAGGCCTACCATTTTCTATCCCCTATCTAAAGCCTTTTAGGTGGTGGTGAAATAGGAGTGTTAGGGTCTGTAGTAACAATTTAAAGCACAAAAGCATGATCTAACCCATATAACACTCAAAACATAAACATTTAACTAAATAACACAATCCTAACCTAAATATGCAATAATTATTCAGTTTAACAACTAAACTTATGCTAAACTACCCATTAAAACATTATGCAACCTGCCACTATCACAATGCAGCTAGACTCAGTTTTTCCCTTAAAGTAAAATGCAATCTCCTTATTGATTAGAAGGTTTTAAGCTGTCTTTTTTTGACTAATCCCTTTGTGGGGATTTTTTAATTGATAGTTTATTTAGAGAGCTAGACTCTCTTTGACTTACATGTATTACTTTTGATTAATATGAAACCTACATTTTAATGTGAAAATAAAATGAGTGAATAGATAAAATACCATACCTCAATAGAAACTTATACTTAGTTCATTCAATACCACTACTATAGACGACTATAACACATTTAAAACAATTAACATATTTAATGAAAAATAGGAATATTATGACCAAGCAGAAATAATACCAAGCATCAATACGAAGAAAATGGATTGATACACACCCATGTGACAAACTATATCATTTAATGGTTTTATCTAATATGGTTAAATACACTCTTGTGTGGTTGACAAACTATGCCCATTAAAGTTGTTGGTGAATACAAATAAATACATGGTACTGATATTAAGCACGTTTGCTTTTAAATTTTTGAAGATAAAATATCAAGGACAAAAATACCATACATAAAACTATGTTCAGTAAAGGTTCTTTTTAATAGAATGTAGTGCACACCTATTAAATCAACCGTGTTCTTATTAAAAATGTTGTAACCAAACATGACATGTACATATTGGTATATTACTGTGCACAAAACTATATCCACTAAAGGTTTTTTAACGTAATTAAGTACATATTCGTATGGTTGATCATGTTATAATTAAAATTTTAGTAGGTGCTTATGCATGGTCATGTTATGATGTAATTTATAGGTTGTGTTATTATGTCTATTGGTCATGATAATGTATGGGACTTGTTATAATGCATAGGAACATTGTATTTAAAAAGGATGATAATTGTCTTTAAACCATGTTTATCAATGGTGATATAGGACTGAAGATTTATGCATAGGTGTTAGCTTTATTAAGCCACACAAAAAAAACATGACTTTTTTTTATCTCTTCTTATTATCATTTCCAATTCTATCAATTAAATAATAATATCAACTCTTCTCTCATAAAACACTAGTATTTAATTGTTTGTCCCATGTAGACTAGTAAGGCAAAAACTTATTGAGACCCTCTAAAACTCTACTCAATGCAGACCATTCTTTTTGTTCTTCCCTTGAAACTTTTTTAACTAAATTTTTATATAAAAACTCATAATTTCAATAGCATATAGCAGTGAGCCAAAGGCAAACAAATAAGTATTAAGGTAAAATAGAAAAGAACTTTAGTTGTGTAGATTCCTAACCAAAATTATGATATAATATATAGCTAGAAAACTTCCATCCTTTATTCCACAGTATTTTTATATATCCATGGTGTCTCATCTTCATATTAAGATTATGATATACAAAGACTTTTTTAAAGAAGCAAGCAAAAGGTAAAAAAAAATATTGCGATTATGGAGAAATTGAACTTTGGTTGTGTATATTCTTGATTAAAACTAAAATTATGAAAAGAAAACATACCCAAAAAATTTCATTCCTTTGTAACTAAATATTTTTGTATATCAATTGTGTATCCTTTCAAACATAGGAATATTAAGATAAAAAAGAAGGAAATTTGGCGGTGTAAATTTTTATCAACTATGATGCAACAAAAGGAACATATACCCACCGAACTTCTTTATAATATTTTTGTAAGCCTATAGTCTATCCTCTAAAGGTTGAGACATACGACTATATTTGCACCATTTATTCTTATAATTTTTTTTAGTTTTTGGTATGCAATTATTCAAGAATGCCTAAAAGTTAACTTTTTTTATCTATGAAGCAGTAAATATTAGATCTAGTAGTGAAAGCAAGGAACATAATACACCAGATTACTCTATGCATTTATATTCCTAATGGCCAAGGTATGTCATTATAGAAATAATTGAGAGAGTGAATCGAATGCAAAATGATTAGGTTGGTTAATGAGAGTTAAACAATCTAATAGTCCACGCAAATAATCAAATCGGTAATTATATAGAGAGAGATCTCGTATGAGGACCAGGTTGTTTATTGGAGTTGTGTGTTGTTTTGTTAATCGAGAGATTACATGTTCGATAACTTAACTTAATTAGGGTTTATGATTCAGGGCTTAGTAATTACAACTCGAGATAAACTAATCCACCCTTCGAGTTTAGGAATGACACTGCATTAACACAAAAGTGACTGAGTTAGCATTGATGATAGGATAAATCTCTTGTCTCATAAATTATTAATCTTCCTTATTTAAATTTCAATTGTCAATTGTTGGTGCTCAAATTTGATTTCTTGCATTAATTTTGAATTCTCATTTCAATCACTCCATATTATATTGTTTACTTTTCTGTTTTACTTTTATTTTCATTTTAATTACACTTTTAAGCTTGAGACAAATTAACATTCAATTAGTTCACTAATTCCTCATAGGATCGACACCTCATATATTACTCTACAGCCCGTGCGCTTGTGGAATATTGAGGGTTTTATAAGATTAAAACTTATTCAACATAGATCAATCAAAATAATTGCACTAAATAAAAAAAATCAAAGTATATTGTTATCCTAATAAGGGTTCATCATACCTAGAGACTAAAAAGCATTTAATTACCCATAATAGAAAACGAAATAAAAGATAAATAGGAAGAAAAATGGATAGAAAATAAAGGAATCATAATTCTAAGTCTCTTTTTTCTTCTATTGAATGTTCTTGCAAGTTTAAGGTTTGATGTTGTAATCTATTGAATTTTGATAATTTCTTTGCTTTCTCTACCTTCCTAGATCAATATCGTTCCTTTTATACATTCTTCACATCTAAAATCTGCTCAAAAAGTCTACTCTCCCTATTTTGCCTCCACTTACATCTTTCAAAGTAAATTTTAGGATTTTGGGACATACACGGTATGATACACAGGTGTATAATAGACCATGCATATTTAAATACTCTAGAATTCACGATTTCACATGGGCTCTAAGAATTACACAGGTACAGATAAAGATGATTGTATATCTCTAATTTGCTTCAAAACTTTGTTTTATGTTGCATTTTTATCCAAATTCTTCTCTTTTTCATCTATGAAGGCAATTATTACCTATAAATGCACTTGAAGTGAATTAAGTACCAAATATACAATAAAATTACAAAATATCAAACAAAATACATCAAATATGGGTGTATAAATATAGTCAAATATGCATCTATCAAGCATCTCCATAATTATTTTTTTGCTTGTTCTCAAACAAATCATAATCAAAATTATAAAGCTTAAAACATCTATACTTCATTAATCTTAACCTTTCCATTCATAATATAAATCATCATTTCATATTAATCAAATTATCATACAAATAGATTCAAGTTATACTAAAACCAACTTCCTAAGTCAATATTAATAGTAATCACATCAATAACCTCATTGAAAAAAAAAACATAAACCTTTATACCCTCACCAAGATTTTACTGAATACACTCAAGTGTTTAGGGTAAAAAGTATCAAATACTCAAATCAATGCATAGTAGGACTCTTGCAATTTTATCACATCTCCACAACTTATGTAAACTAGAAATAAAAATTAAAAGGTCTTTATAAGGTTATAATGAGGCTTAGGTAAGGTATGAATGTGATAATAAAAAGAGATGAATGGAAGGAAATTTACTAAAGAGAACATTACGTGAAACTCGTTACACTATACACATAGGTCCTTTCATTATAAATCTATTGGTACCATATTCACAACTTTTCTATGTCTACAATTTTTTTATAAATAAATAAAAATTCGAGCCTTTATCATGTACCACTATTAAATAAATATTGTATTTTCAAAATTTCGAGTTTCAAATATTCAAGTAATGTAAATAACCTTTAGGGTTCAAAACAATAAAAAGGCCTCAAAGAAAAATAGGATAAAGGTTAATAATGTGGTTTAAATCAATGAAAAATGCTAAGGCTTGATTATTCCTAAAGGATAAAATAGGATAAGGTAATTATCAAAGAAATAGGCTTAAATAAATTGTTGAATCTAAGCATCTATATCATCTCAATGCTTATAATTTAACAAAATATGATCTCAGTATGTCTAATAAAAGCAAGTTTTGGAATCATTTTCTACTACTCATGATAACACACATAAAAGAAATAAAAGAACTTAAAATTTTGAATTTGTTGCTCCTGGGCTTAAAAGCTCACGAAAAAGATAAGTTTATGTGTGTAAATCAACTTAACTATCTCGATGAATACGAAAAGTATGACTTATAAAAGCATGCTTACTTTAACTATCATTCTTTTGTATACTAATTCAAATTAATATTCAATAATAAAGTAAAGTAATGATGTACTGATTTCAATTAAGTCAAAGTATCGGTTTATAAATTTTAGTAACAAAGATTATAATAAGCTTAAGGAAATCATCAAAGTTATCAACTCATTCCTCAAACTTAAAGTTATACATTGTCCTTAATGTACACAGTATAAGCATGTATTAAAAAGTGAGAAAGAGTTCGTACTTCCCTAAATAAGATGATTTTCTGATTCTAATCTCTCCAATATTACAGTGACATCCTTGCAAAACATAAACAAAAAAGAGATAAAAACGTAAAAAAGAAACAAAATGTAACACACAAAGTTAAGAAACATCAACATCATTAAAGTATAATGTTAAAAAAAAGAAAATAAGAAATACACAATTAGTAAAGATACCCAAGTTTTCAAGAGAGGGTTAGGCAACATAATAGTCCAAATCGGAGAAGAGGTAGAGGATCAGGGATTAGATTTGCAAATTGGGCTCGGGCCTGGCTCTATCTAAAATTAAGACCAGATCTACCCATTATCATCTCTACCGGAAGCTAAGGATCTTCCAATCAACTTTTCTAAAAAAAAGGAAACCGAATCAGGTTCCAATAGTAAAAATGTCTCGCACCGGGACGTTGCAGAAAAGGGTATAAAGGAGGAAAGTGGACTAATGATGAGAAAATACAATTATTGACGTTCTTACACGGTACGACAGGGTCCCGTAGCTCAGTTGGTTAGAGCGTTGGTCTTATGAGCCGAAGGTCGCGGGTTCGAGCCCCGCCGGGACCATGAATCCACTCTTAGCAAGCTGACTTATCCAACAATAGCCCGAAACTTTTGTAATATTGCAAAAAGATTACCCATTCTTTACGCGCCACGTTTGCCAGCTACAAAAAGATTTTAAATGTGCCCAGTAGATATCTGCCATTCATTTTATATAATTAATTGTTGGAAGGCCCCCCTTAGTATCCTGCTCAACACAACACCTAATTCTATGCCTTTTTGTTGCTGACTGTTAACCTTCCAAAGGATCAAACACCAACTTCAGTGTAGTTCAGTTGTCAGTTGATAGGAGTTCATGGAATGGAACTCTTTCTTCATGGAAAAGATCATCATTTCTTGCAATACACTTCATCTTCTTATTACTACTTCATCACTCACCCCTCTTCCTCACAATCTCACCCTCCCAACTCCAGGCGTTTGCTTCTTTTCTGGTAATATTATCTCCTTAATTTGGTTTTCCATATTCCTCTCGCATTTGCTTATGCTACTCTTGCTTTTTGACAAAGTTCTCTCTTCATTTGGTAGATATTGTGAGTGAAACAACATATGGAAATTGTGGCATGTCTAACTATTCCATGCTTTCTTGTCTGTTTCTTCAAATTTTAATTAATTATAAGACACATTGGAATCCTGAAAACCTCGATCGGGACAAATGGGCTCAGGAGACTGCTTTCGGTCCCTTATTAACCTTAGGAAGGTGAAGGCAGGCAGGTCCAAAAAATCAAAGGTAAAGTTTGAAGAATTTTCATTATCACTTTTTTGTTACAGCTGAAGTAACGCCTAGTTGCTGCATTTTCATCTAATCTACCTTTTGTACATCACTGAGAAGGTACATTCGACCTCCGAAAAAACAAATGGGTCGAAGACACAAGATGAAGGAGAGTCCAGTAGTCATGTGATTGCCAACGATGCGCCAGAGAGGAACTTTGACGCTCCTAGGATATCAGCTCAACACTTAGCTGCTCGTCAGATTCAAACAGCTTTTCGAGCATACAGGGTACGTATGGCGCACTGCAAACACAAATGCGTGGATAACACGTAATTGGCTAATAATTTGGTCCTAAGCATAGTGATAACCACTTGCAAAGTCTCTTCTTATACCATACTTAGGCGGGTAATAGGGTAGACGTAATCAATTAAATCTAATCTCATTTAAAATTAATAATTTAAGTTTAATTTTAACTAAATTTTAAGTTTAATATCTAACTCAAAAGTTTTGATCGAGTTAATTATCTGATCAAAACGACGTCATTTTAAAAAACTTACTCAAAATGACTATTTTGAGCATTCCTAATTACATGCAAGCAACACAAGCCTGCCTAAATTTTAAGCCTAGCTTAAGCAGTTTGTTCTCAAAATTAGGTTGTTGGTCCAACTTATTGTGATACCTATAACTTACTAATCAAAGCATAGCATCCGTTTCCATCTCTCTGTCTTCCTAAATCAGGTTCAATTTAGCAATCTCCCAAAGGTTCCTGCTTGGAAGACCATTTACAAGCAAAAAACTAGCAAACTAAAGTCAAGAACTAATTAAGCATTAGCATGCTAAATATGAGCACAAAGTCAAATACCATAGTGAAAGGGCTAACAAGTACAACATAGGTTGATTAGAATATGAATGGAATTTGTTTCAGTTGCGCCCAAAAAAAAAAAAAAAAGGTACAAAATGAAACTGTAAAAAAGCAGAGGTAAGTTGTAGACTTAATTTTGATGCAGTTTCTTAGCGACATTTTCTTTCATGTGGGGTTCATCGCAGATCGAACGGTGCATGTTTATAAAGAATGACAATGTCAGGCTTATTATTTTCAGGCAGGAAAGTCTGCAGATCGAATGAAAGGAGATGTGAGATTTAATGTATTGATCCAAGGCAATGATACTGAAAAGCAAACTTCAACCGCACTGACCTATATACACTCATGGAGCAACATACAGGCTCAGATTAGAGCTCGACGTTACCATATGGTCACAGAAGGCAGAATTAAGCAAAAGAAATTGGAAAGCCAATTGAAACTTGAGGCCAAACTCCATGAATTGGAGGTAATAATGACCTTTACCCACCTGACATGATAGCTTTAATCCGTCCAATTTATTGACAGGCATATTTCCGGCCAAACTTGGTCTTTACTTTTCCATTTTTTTGGAGCCTTGTATGGTGAGGAATCATACGGTTTCACTAAAGTAAATCTCTTCGGTGTATTGAGTTTACTAAGGTCATCGTAAATTACTTTTACACGTTAACAAATGATTTAAAGTTTACAGTAAGGGCCATTATAATTTCATTCTAGCTTTTCTTGTTCTACAGGCAGAGTGGTGTGGAGGTTCTGAGACCATGGAGGAAATCCTTTCCAGGATTCAACAGAGAGAAGAAGCAGCAATCAAGCGTGAGCGAGCCATGGCATATGCCTTCTCTCACCAGGTCCATACAAACTACTTATAATCATACTCTTGACTCTTGAGGGTTACGTACATAACTCAACGCTTGTTGATTGCATATTGCAGTGGAGGGCCAATGCTACCCAATTTCTAGGCCAAGCTTATTACAGTCTTGGCAAAGAAGACTGGGGTTGGAGCTGGAAGGAGCGATGGATAGCCGCTCGTCCTTGGGAGATTCGTGTTCATTCTCATCCCAGTAAACTGAAGAGAGGTCACGCTCACAGCAGGCAAGCGAGCACATCAGATATCAAGATACCAATCCCATCCACGTTTGCTTTGTCAAATGGGGATGGAAATAGTAAGATTAAGAAGCTTCCCAATCCAATTGTGGAAGAAATAGCTGGAGAAGCAAGTCCCAAGCATGTTCTTTCATCATCTCCTTAACTGATTCCAAGTTGACAAATACTTGACGGAGACTTCCTTCATTTGGTGTGCCAATTACATGGGATTGGAAGGTTGACTGAAACCGGGCTTGATTCGTTTAAGAATGGATAAAACATGATGTTTCTTGTTTTGTTTATATGCAGCTTCCTCTGATGAATTGCGTTACTTCATTCCGCCTACTCTACACCGTAATTGTAGCATATTCAAGTTCAGAACATAAACCTTAACTTGGGTCCCTAATTTGGCATTTTTCAATTAAGCGAACTCTACCAAGCATACAGGACGATTTAGCCAAACCAATAGAAGGGTTTCTGAATATTAACATGCGATTGCTAATGTTAATGCTTGTACGTGAAGTTGGTTGAAGAAGTTGTCCGTTACAAATAAATTAGGTTGTTAACTCATTTTTATGCGATTACATCCCAGCAAGATTATACATTCCTAGCCCCGATGAAGTATTAGTTTAAGAATTAATCCGCTCATTGCCATATTGCTCTCGAGAACACTAGTAGAGAAATTTAAAGGATTGCTATACTAAATAAGACTAGGATAATTTATCTACGGGAATTCTATGAGAGACAGCCTTGTTCGTTCTCGTAAAAGAAAAGGTACACTGAGATAAGTAGAGGTTTATAGCCCTTTACTTTCATAGTACCCAAGACAGGGACTGAGGACGGAGAAGCAACAGTGATCATGCAGAATACATGTGCCACTATCTGAATTGAAGCCAAGACGTTTGCTTTTATTATTATTTTTCTTATAGAAAATTTCCAGCTAGAAAGAAGCGATTTTTATCGACTGAGATTTTTACAGTGTAGGGGACCAAAGACACATGGCTAAATCTGCCATTTTTGCTAGCATCCATCATAATTCAGGCTATGCTGTTATTATGCTCATCTTCCCAATTCCTAGTTCGTGGTCCTCCTGTAGACCACTTAACATCAAATAGCTCCACCTGCTATATTCATCTTAGCTTATTCATTTCATATTAGAGGTATTTACTAATCCTTGCCTCCACCATCTTCAACATCTAGCAACCTCAAACCGATACTTACCTCTATGGAATAGCTCTACAGGATAACATGAATTCTTTCACTCCAGGTAACTTTGTTATCCCTCACTATATACCTTGACAATATACAGCTTCGGAATTTTGCCTTCAGCATTCCTCCTTTTTACAACTGAGCTCTCTAATCTCTGTCACTCACAATCAAATCTAGTTAGGGTGGTATAACTAGAGAGACCAATACCACAGATTGCAGCTGGAACTAAATTCTCCACCAAAATAGTCGAAATTATACCAATTGTTTTCAACAACTATTGTACCATGTGGACAGCAGCTTCTACAGTTTGATGAAAGTGACTAGTCTAGTCGTTGATGCTCCCAGAATGCCAAGCAAGGATAGAGATGTCAAAGATGAGTTATTCTTTCAATTCTTTTGCAGATTTAAGGAAGTTGTTGAGGCAACAAATGCAGTAAAAGCAACAAACATAGATTATCAACGAACGAAACTTTTTCCCTCTACAGGAAAGGAACTGATTCTCTCCAGTCCAAACAAAGCAAAGACTTCTCTAAACAAATCAAAGACCATATTTTATGCTCTACTCCTACCTTTCCTTTTGATAAATTGCCAAAAGGAAAAAGGTCAAAACCAGCTCTAATCAACTATGCATGAAATTGCTATAGGTAAATCTGCTGATCTGGGGTTGGCTTCTTTCATAAGACCTCCTTAAGGCATGCCAGATTACACCTATCAGGTGTCATCTGATTGGGAAAAAAGATGAAACCATCCATTAAAGCAAACGCCTCTCATCTTCTGTCAGCAATTTTAGAAAAGGCTTCCAAAACAATAAACATCAACTACAATGCGAAGTCTAACAACATAAAAGCATAGACAAGCCAACAAAGTTGAGCTCCACAAGCCCAACTGTACATCGTCTGAAAAAACAAATAAAGCTTGAAGATGATATTGCAAAACATCTTATAGAAGTTAAACAAACCCGGGATGGAAAGCCTGAAAATATCCACTCAGACGTCTCTCCTCCCGGGGTATTAGCCATTGAATTGTATCCAAAAGTGAACAAGACATCGCCTCCAAACTAGCCCTTTACTCATCTCTGTGGTCACAAGATAAGCATTTGACAAAATATCAATTTGTGCTGCAAAAGAAACACTCCAAAGACAACAGTAAAGATGAAATACAGAAAAAGGAATTAACTTGAGAAGCAGACCTTAAGGAGAGCACATGTAAGAGATGAGATTTGGGGTAGTTGGTACAATCAATGGCGAGAATCAGAGGAAGCAGAGGACAGTCTATTGTGAATGCCATCGTGCTCCTCATCTTCGCCTTGAATTCGTGCTGGAATGTGGAAACCGGAAAATCCGAATGCATTCCCTGAGATCGCAGATTGGTCTTGATGATGAATTTGTGACATTTCATGAGGATGATGATGAGCGACCGTGATTGCAGGATCTATCCAAGCACGAACTGAAGGCGTGTTACTGGACTGAAGGGGTCCCCTCTGTAAAAACAACTGGCTATGGCCAAACAACGGCTGCAACAGGGTAGGTGGCGACGGTGCCAACGGTGAAGGTGTGTTAGATATGAATCCTCCGCCGCCGCCGCCACCTCCTGCCCCACCACCACCATTATTAGCATCACCAGCGTTCCAAGCCACCATTCTTTGGAATCGACTTATTTCAGCAGGGTGGTGGTGCTCCAACCACCCACCCGGCGAACCGTCGAATCCCATATCACCGAGAGCCACAGTTCCAGAGAACAAGATTTGCTGTTCACTCTGACCATGGTGGGGCAAAAGAATCGGCTCTTGAAATGAATGAAGAGAGAGCCGCAGATCTTGTGCTTGGCTGCTTGTTCTCGACAGAAAATCTGGCGGGTATCTCTGGAACTGTATAGAAGACGATGATGTCGTCTCTACCGACGCACCCATTGGGAAGAAAGACTTGATAGTATCAGCAATGGAGTCGCAATCTAATGATGGCGTGAGAAAAGTAGAAGAGTTGTGGTTTTCCGACATTAGTTGTTGCGGCAAGTTTTGGACATCATTTGCCACAATTTGTTTCATGTCGTTACTGACAGTGGCAGAAACAGCAGCAGCAACGTTCTCCATTGACAACTGAACCTCTCTGTGTCTATCATAGTTTGTGCGGCCTTGCTGTTCTTGAGTGGTTCTAGTTTTAGTGGAGGAGGTGTTGGTAGTGGGGGTTGTGGTTGCGGCGGTTGTTGGGTCCCATGCAGGTAGTTGGGCGAGCTCGTCTATCGCGGCCTTGGCTTTCTTGATGAGCCAATCGACAGCCTTGCTGGGGCGGTCGTAGCCGAGACGGTCCTGGACATCGTAGAACTGGATGGCGGTGTGAGCTGAGAGACGGACTCGTCGGTCTCTGGGGCCTTTGGCTGTGCAGACCTTGCTGTGACGGTCTTTTCTTCCTGTGGAGCGAACAATGTGGCCTCCTTGGACCTCGACGATCTCTCCTACTCCGCTCCTTATCCCAAGTCTGGATGATGTTGCTGATGCTTGCTGGTGGTTCTCTCCCATTTTTCTTGCATATTTGATGCTCTGCTCTGGGAAATTTGAGGATGATGACGGAGCTGGGAAGTGAGATCTTTTTCTCTGTTGTTGTGTACCTAACCCATGAAAGGAGAAAAAGTTTTGGTCTTGTTGTTGGCCCTGTAGGGGTTCTATGTCTGGTAGATATTGGTGAGGGACAAGAAAAGGTAGTTGATGATAATAGTGATGGTCTTTTGGCAAGAGCTGATGAGCTTGTTCTAGTTGTTGTTCTCCTTCCGTTACAACTTCTACATGTCTTGAATTTAGGGCTATATTTAGATGTTGTTGTTGATGATGCGGTTTGTATTGGTGCTGTTGATGCTGATGCTGATGCTGACGATGATGAAGACGAAGGTTCTCTCTCTGAGGATCCAGACTCAGGACCTTGTGCTTTTTCTGTTCCAGCTTTTAATGGAGGACACTTTTCTTTAGGTGTGGTGGGTGGTGGTTGTTCCTTTGCTATTCTCCCTTTGTTGCGACTTCCTAATCTCTTCTTGTTGCTTGTGCAAGTGCTGCAACCATTCTGAAACCTGATGCTGCTGCCTCTCCAGAAAGCCTCTGCCATTCAATATTTCCACTTCCATGACACCGCAGCACCGCCACCGCCTAAAACTGAAAAGCAAGCCTAAAGCAGCGCTATGGATGCCTAGCTAACCCATCTCTCTCTTTTTTGGTAATTACTTGCAAGAAAATTTAAATGATAGAAAATCCAGAGATCTTATCAAAGAGAGCCGAAGCTGATTCCTGCAACACCTTCCCACAGGTTGTTTGATGTGCTTCTGCTATAGATATAGAACATAGTTATAGGGAAGCGGATGTATTATTTTTTATGATGATGCCAGCGTTGGGTCAGCAGCAGGGGGATTAAAGATCTCCGTGATCGCATCACTACGTCCTCTGCTGTTCTTTGTGTTATTACCCTACAGATCATACACACAAGACAACGACAGCAGGGCAAAAGTTCATTCCTCTCTTTCTCTAACAAAAAGACTATCTTTACTGCGATTAATGTTTTTACTACAAGTTCTAAGCGTTTGTTATACTTGAATACAACTGGTTTAAATCTCTGAATATATACATTAGATCCTCCATGCGCCACCGCTACCGCCACTGCCACGCCCACCATGCCTCTTGAGAGTTGAAAGTGACCCTTCTCTTACACCTTTTATCCCTTTCTCCTTTGCTTCACTTAAAAGAAACAACATCATCTTTCTTTGTTTCTCTACACGGCCCGTCTTTTTTTTTTTTTTTTCTTTCTAATTTTCTTCTTTCTCAGGCGTTATATTCATGCTTAGCCCATTCATCCTTCTCTTTTTCTTTTTAACAAATGTATTTTTAATTTTCAGTTCTTTCGCTATTCGATTTGTACTTTTCTTTTCCCTACTATCAACACTTAAATAATTCTGAAATTTTCATAAATTTTTAAATAAAAATATCTTAAATTTTGATTAAAAAATAAAATTATAAAAATAATTAACCTCAAATATGGTAAACCCTCCATCAACTTGAGGTTTCTTTCACACTGATCAACAAAATTTTTAGTTAGAAATAAATTGAAGTTAGTGTCAAGAATAAGTCGGGTATCATACGCGAGACACAACTTTTGAAGACAAAATAAAATAGAATTTAACTGACCTTAAACTTACCTGGAAATGGAATTTCACTAACCTTATATATTTGTAAAAATAGAATTACACTACCTTTAAATTCCTTAAATGTAACTCTTGTCTATAAATACCTTACTAAATATTGTATAAGATTAAAGAATATTGTTGTCGTACTATTCTCTTTATATCGTCATGTTATAATCATATAAAAAATCTATCTCCTTACACTTGGACTTAGGTCATTTATTGATCAAAACACATAAATTATGTATTTTTGGTTTGATTATCTATTTCTTATATTATTTTGCTTGCGCAAAAATTGGTGTTAGAGCTAAGATTTTATTGTCAAGATATCTTTTCACAAGTTCAATATTAAGATTTTCAATGGAATCGAATGGTTTCACTCTATAGAAGGTAAAGATGAGACCGTTAAGGATACACAACATCATTTGAAGGAGAAGAAAAACGAACAAAGAATTAGAGAGCATTAGAGAAGAAAGAGATTTTGTCAAAGGCACACAATACTATACCTTTGAGTTTGGGAGATAAAGTCCCGAGAGAGATGGTTTATAAAATAACTATTGTATTGTTATAAAAGGGACTCGAAAGTAAGTGTTATTAAAAAAATTCTTAGTAACTCGTTCATATCAAAAGCAACATTTGAGAATGATATAAAGTACACACTTAAAGGATCACAAAGATAATTTTAATCAAATCATCTTTGATTTATAGAGGATGAAAATCAAACCATAATTCTTTTGTGTTCTTTACCTAATTCATATAAAAATTGTATTGATACTATGATGTATGGTAGAGATACTATTTCTATTAATGATGTGAAGTATATTGTACAGTCTAAAGAATTGAAGAAAAAGGTCTTTAACACATGAATATGAATTAGATTTTTTTTTTAGAAATGTAATATGAATTAGGTTTGTGTTTGGTTATTAGTAATGATAAGGATACGGAAAGATATTGGAAATACAAGCAAGTCACAATCTAAATTAAAGGCCAAATTTGTTTGATGCTTTAACTATAAAGAAAAAGATCACTTTAAAAGGGATTGCCTAAGTGAGAGAAGGGGAAAAATAAAATGAAATAGATAAAAAAGAAAGAAAGTGTTTTTGTAGTCTATGAAAGTTTTGATGAAGGGAATACAAGAGACAATTAGTTTTTGGTTGTAAGTAATTCTTATTTTATAATTGGTGGATGATAGACATTGGCACATCTTATCATATGACTTTCAATAAGGATTAGTTCTATTCTTTTAAAGAATAGAATGGTACAGTTTAATTGGGTGATGATAGAGGACATATAGTTAAAGGCAATAGTTCAATGCAAATCAAAATGTATGATAGAAGTGTTAGAATAGTAAGCTCTTGAGCTTCCAAAGAGATAGAACAACGTCAAAAAGAAGGCTATTGTATAACCAAAGATAGAGTGAGATGAGCCATCAAGCAACTAAAGAGATATGGTTAAGAAGACTTAGTTGTATATACTCTTATCATTAATGATGAAAATGTAACTATCTTTCGGATAATTGTAAAAATTTAGAAGAAAGATAGAAGAACGTGTGCTATGGTGAAGGATGTGAGGTTTTAGAAAATTGGAAAATTGATTGCATATGATCAAATTTTATATTAAAATAAAGGTTCACACTCCTGAGGATACAACTAAAATGCTTACAAAGATCTTAAATGTAGAAAAGTTCAAGCATAGCTTAGACTTGGTGAATACCTATATAGCTTGAAGTCTTTAAGGGCTTTTATGATAGGGATTAATTCTTGGTTAGATGTTGTAGCGAATAATTGTGATATATGCCTTAAATTTTGGTGAATAATGCAATTATAGAAGCTAACCGACATTGAATAAGGATATGATACTAGCATCAGTCTTTTACTAGTTAGAGAGATTTTTAAGACATAAGCAAATCAATGGCGATTTCAAGAGTGGATCAAGTGTAGAATGCATAATATAAAATTTTAGGATGAGTGAGAAAAGAATTTTGTTGATCACTAACCTTAAGAATTTATAGAAATATCATTACATTGTCCTTAGACTTTTTATATATAACTTTAATATATAAATTAGACATGGCAGTTTGGCTCGAGCTCAATTAGATTTGACCAAGATTCATGTTGACTTAAGTTTTTTTAAAAAAAATTTGGGCTTTAGGAATTATAAGAAAACGACATTGATTTAAGTACAACAATGTTGTTTTTCATTTTTAATTTAAAAATAAAAAATTAGAATAGTTAAGCTTCCGGCCATCTAGACCGATCAGACTTAGGCTTAGGCCAGATGCCTTAGGCTTAATCTGGCTTTCGATTGGGGTTAGGCTCGAACAAAAATTTTTTAGCTGTATTATCTGGGTATACTCAGCCTGACTCGATCTATTTCCATGCCTACTATAAATAACTTGATAAGGGTTGTATAAGATAAAAGAAGGTTATTGCTATACTATTGTCTTTATATTGTCTTCTCCTAGTAATATAAGAAATCAATCTTCTTACTAGTAGATGTAGGTCATATGTTAGCTGAACTACAAAAAAACTTTATGTTTTTACTTTATTTATTTGCTTCATATATTTTTTTGTTTAAGTAGTACTTAATTGTTTAAATAATTATTATTCTTGAAACCTACTTATACTTTAACTCTTATGAAAAAAGGTAAACAAATTAACATGTCTTTAAACTATCTTTATAAAACATGATTAACTCATGAAATTTTTATTAATAATTTTAAAAAATTTTAAGCATTCGTTGGTTTTTTAGTATTCAATAAATGTCTATTATTAGTACTATAAATAGTTATGAACATCCTTTTATGCATGAATAATGGAAATGAATTTGTCTTAGAAGTAATTTTTTAATGATATTTGAATTTCATTGTCCTTTTATAGTAAATGTATTTTGCTAAATATCATAAGTTTCATTTGGCTTAAACTGCATATCTACCTTGTAAAAGGAATATAACAATTTGATATTTTAAACCTAGAAATTTGGAGAGACAAAGAGTTTTTTAAGCGATAAATTCCCTAGACCGTTTTATGGTTTGGTTTGGCATATTATTAATGTATCATTTGAATTTTAAAAACTATTAATAATCTCTTATAGTTTTGGTTTTATAAAATTCGCTCCCTACTATTAACTTTTGTTAAAAACTCTAATTGCAGACTCTAAAATGATGTTGTTTTCATTATGTAGCACTACACATGCCTCTACATGTGACACTACAAGACATTATTCTGAAGTTGACAGTCAGGGTTTGTAATAGAAGTTGATGATAAGAGGAAATGTGTTATAAAATTAAAACTATTATTGATAAAGTCAGGGACACATTGACAATATGTTAAACTATAAGAGGACTACCGAATTTGACCCTTTTTTATTTATACGTAATTAAATGTAAATAATCACCTTCCAACTTTCCTAGGAAAGTAGAAGTTTTGTTTAAATAATTTTCAAAGTATTATATTGATCTATTGTTTGTAGAAATTTGTCTTTTTAATTGTCTTTTACCATATTCAATTTACTTTTAAAAGTAAATACAAAATAGAAGTTTAAATGGAAATTTAAATAAACAAAATTGTGAATAATGAATACACCAACTTTAACAATTTTAAAAACGTAAATAAGCTTTAATTTAACATTTTAAATTGTTATCATACGAAATTAATCTTGGAAATAATTAATGTCTAAATGATTTTTGGTTTTATGTATATCTACTAATGATCTTTATAATTATCTAGAAATGTAATTAGGTTGATTATACTAAGGGGGTGCTTGTTTGGTGGGTATGAAAAAAAAGGAATAGGTATGGAATGAAAAATTAAGTTTGGTAAGGGAGTATCATTATAGAGGTATTATTTTCATTACCCATTTTTTGGTAATACCTCATTCCCCTCCTAATATAGAGGAATGTGTATCATTGTTATGTAAGGGTATGGTTGTTATAATTAATTAAAATATAACTAATTAAAATATAATTATTAATTAATTAAAATATTGTAATTAATTTAACTACAATATAATTAATTAAAATATAATTC
>JANIJH010000005.1:47579210-47592278 GCA_024520975.1 Erythroxylum areolatum
ACAAACCAACCACTATCAATGATAATGGTAATCATTCCTTCCTCTTAACCAACTATCATAATTATAATGATAATATCTATTCCCATTCCTTACTATATTCATTCCCATTCCTATTACCATTCCCCTGTACGAACTAACCGCACCCTAAGTCTCTCGTAAAATCAAGTTTCTATATAGTAATTTTAACTTTAAAAGAAGCCCATACAATTTAATAGACATTAAGATAGGTCATGATCTCAACATTTCTTCTACCATTACAATATAATATTAATTAATTAATTATAACATAATACAATTTGTTATAGTTTTTGTTGAATAATAGTACTTAAGTCAATTTTAAGTAAAAACATAATCAACAATGAAAATTTATTTTACATCTCTATTTTCTAAATAGTACCTTAATATGTTAGTTTCTTTACTTTACATAATCAACAATGAAATTTTATTTTACATCTTTATTTTCTAAATAGTCCCTTACAATTTTAGTTTCTTTACTTTATTTTCTAAATAGTCCTTCGCAATTTTTGTTTCATTAAAGAAACTTCAAGATATGATAATTTGTTAAATAGGTCTTTCATAACTATTTTATCATTATACAAAAGATAATTTGAACTAAGATGCAAGTACTAATATTGTATACATTTATGTATAAAGTATATGGTTTTTATAATAAAAAGTTGTACCAATTACTTTTTAAACTTATTAGATAAATTCTTAAGATACATAATAGTCTGCTAAATTATATATTTCAGATAAGTAATTCAATAAATCAATAAGATGAAATTAAGTGATAGATTAAAGGCTAGTAATAAACTATAGTAGACAATACACATACTTCAATTAACCCAATAACTATAGGTAAGTCTGTAGATAATTCTTCCCTCCTCTTCTTTTCGAGGACTTAATTCGAAAATTCTACTGCATTTTTACATTAAAGTTTATGGGAAAAGTCTCTTTTACTATATTTAGATGACAACTTACAAGATAATTCATTTAAAAGATGACAGTTTACTTGATCTTTTATCTTAATTTTATTTCAAAAAATTGTCAAATGATAAATAAATGAAATTTATATCCATTCAATATTTTATTTAACCATTTTAAAAAATTATGCTTTATTTTGAATGCTTCAAAATGTTAGTCTAACTTATATTTTAGTGAGAATGTTATAGTTAAATTTTCGCTTTTTACCATTTTCATTTTCAATTAACATGAACTACAAAATATTGTTAACTATCATATATAGTGATATGTAATATTACAATCAATATTTATAATATTTATAACTATTCTTCTTAAAATGACATCTACCTAGTATGTTAAAGGAAACGATGAGCTAATGAGTCTCTCCTATCACTTGTCCCATGTGTCCCATAGTAACTTTCACATTTAAGATTTATTGTATAAATCATTCATAAGAATTATAGAAATTCATATCAGTATAATAATACCTTATTACACATCATCATGAACTCTACTAGATTAGAAGACTATACTACAAATATCACTAAACTCATAACTCGTATTATAGTAGTAAAGATATTACCCTTTGTTAACATTAAACTAATGTTAGTAAAAGAGATAAACATTTCCTATTTAAATGGCTCCTATCTTTCAGCTAACCCTTGCTAGTTGGGCTTCTTTTGTTTACGAAGCTACTCCCCTACTTCTTCTCTCTTCTTCTTCTTTTTTTTTTGCCTACCTTTTCCTCCCTCTTTCCCTCCTCCTCTAGAAGCTCTTGTAACTACTTTAATGCCAAGGGCATTTTGGACTTTGTCTTGTCTTCTACCTTTTGAAGTTACCATTTTTGGTAACAACTTTTTGAAACTATAAGTGCATTTGTCTTTCACTACCCCCTGCATGGCATAAAGAGTACCTTAGACATTATGCAGAATTCCCTAAAGGAAATCCCTCCCTTACCCTCCCAGTCTCTTCTTTAGCATGGACCTTCCTTGGCTCTGACCTTAACGGTTGGTGAAGCTCCAAATCGAAGCCATCTCCATCAAGCACATGAAGGTCCCTTTACGATGGTACCTCCAATTATGTGCTTCATTATTGTCCACTTGCCTCTATGATGGAGACTCGATAATTCAACCTCACTTGAAACTCTTAAGAAAAGGGCAGACTTGTGGTCATTAACTATGGTAGGTTTCTTCTTTGAGAGGCAACTAGCATTGCCTTTAGTCAAACAATAGGCAAAGAAATAATGGAAAACTTGTGGTCTTATGGACATTTTACTCACAAAGGCCATTTATTTCCCATCAAATTCACTAACAAGGTTGTAGCAAATCAAGTTATAGAAATGGGCCCTTGTTATGTGAACAACCTCCTTATGTTCTCTAAATGTGGAAGCCTAGTATTAAGCTTGAGGAAATCTAATAGAAGCAGGTCCCTGTTTGGGTTAATTTCTACCAAATTCTTTAGGAATACTGGTCAATAAATTGGCTAAGTATTTTAGATAGTTTTATTAGCAAACCAACATGTATGGATAAGGTGAATTTGATGAAAAATAAAGTTGGTTATGCTAGGATATAGGCCAATGTAAATGTTGCTAAATAACTCCTAGAGGAGATCCCTTTATTGCAACTTGGAGAGAGGATAAGCTCATAGAGGATGCTATTCATATTTCCTATTAATGGAGCCATACTCCAACTATGCTTATGAAGCAATGGTGACCAATATGTAAATTATTCAAGAAGGGCAATTATGAGGATTTGGTAGGAGGTCTAATGGACATAGAAGAATACAACACAAAACCTGCAGACGAGTGAATTTAGACTAGATCAATTCCTAACTTGGTTTAGGAACCTCCTAAGCAAACTACAACCTAGGATAAATCTCTATTGGAAAATATGGAACCATTCTTAAATTGTAATGGGGAAGCTCAAGTAGCCTAGAAGCTTCAATGTAAATTATGGAATGCCATCAAAATACACCTGAGGAGTCTTAAATATAGGTACCATTATCAATCCTTTTGATTATAAAACTAGAATCTATGCAGGCTCAGGTGAGCATTTCGAAATAGTGGAAAAAAGGAGGTCTAGTTTCAAAGAAAAAAAGAAGTAAACTAACCTCTATTATTATGTCAATGTTAGCTTGGAATGGTATAGGTATTAATAACTAAAAAAGAATAAGTTTTGATATTTTTTTTCATTAATACTATTAATTATATGATTTTTGGGATACTATAAACCAAGCAGAGTAAGGAGGCATGCTCTAAAGTACGGTTTCTAAATAATTAGAAAGTGATTTCTAATCACTCTCACCACCACTTAAGTAGAATTGTGGTGCCTTTTTGTCCTAACCTAATAAAGTTATTAAGTATGTAAAGTGACATGTAAGGAATCCATTTACAAGTGGAAGGTGATAGTTTGGGAGTCATATGGATAAGCTTTATTTTTACCTCTAACTATTCATTCTAGCGAGAGGGTTTATAGAAGGAGCTTAAGGATTTTACTCTACTAGTAAAAGGCTCTTGGATCATCCTGGGAGACTTAAATTGTACTCTTCTAGCCTTTAAATCTAAAGGAAGCATATGCAAGCATCAACCCAATGACGATCTCCATTTTTGTCTTTCAAAAATTGAAGTAATTGACCTAAATTTTAGAGGTTATCAAAGTAATTGACCTAAATTTTAGAGGTTATCATCTTACCTAAAGTAATAAATAGGAAGGAGATTAGCTTATTCATAAAAATCTTGATAGAGCCTTATTTAACTAAGATTGATTAATAAATTTCCCAAATAGCGTTGGTTACTTCTATGATTGTCTAAACTCTGAACATAGTCTAATTATGGCAATAAACATGGCTAAAAGTAAATTTAGAATTACTCTGTTCGAGTTTTTTAATTATCTAGCTTCCAAAGCAGGGTTTGATGAAGCTATTTCAAGAGGACTAAGATAACCTACTCAGGGATATAAATCGTTAAAGATCTACCAAAAGATAAACAATCTAACATGAGATTAAGAATTGCATGAACAAACCATGCTAGACTCCATAAAGAATAAGCAAATGACTAATGAGACATTTCTTATAAGACAAAAGGAATTGTATATGAACAATATAGGTTTATCTCCCGGTTTAATAGATATAATTTTACCTCCCAAATTGAGACATCTAGACTCTCCTAACCATATCTTAGACACTTTAAGACTAAAGGATAATATGAAACTATCCTTTGAAAAAGAGACAGTAAAAGTATAACTAGAATCCCTTCAAATTCACAATTTTTATCATAAAGTAGAAGTCAAAAGTAACTTAGATGAAGGAGGGAGATTCCAACAAAAAATTATTCTACATGAACTTATTAGCTAAGCGAAATAGGAACAATATCTCCATACCAAATGATGACATTGGAGCTATGATTACTGATCAAAAACCTAGTTAAAGATTGCCAACATAATAGGAACTAGAAGTAGCCCAATGCAAGTTCTGATTGGCTTAAGCAACCTAGATCTTAAGCTCACAAAGCTCATGACATTGAAGGATTCAATGGATTTTTCTTCCACAAATCCTGGCACCTAGTAAGTAAGGTTATAAATGAAGTTGTCCTTAAGTTCAGCAACTCTAAAATGATCAAAGCTTATGATAAATTGTTGTTATGCCTTATCCCTAAAAAGCCTCGTCCCTCTTCACTTGGAGACTATAGGCCCATCTCCTGTTATGCTAAATTCTACAAAATTATCTCAAAAATTATCACTAAGAGAATTAAGAAAGTTTTACCTGATTTGATAAACTCTCTACATGCAATCTTCATCAAAGAAAGATATATAGGTGATGACATCTTAACTACAAAATACCTATTAAAAAATTATCACAAAAAAGGCCCAAGAAGGAATTATGCCATTAAATTAGACATCTACAAGCCTTTTGATACTCTAAAATAGGATTCTTTGTTTAGTTTCCCAAGTCTATAGGGTTTCCTAAACTATTTATCTCTTAGATCCAAACTTGTGTTGTTGTTACTTCCTTTTGTGGTAAACGGAGAAATGACTCGTATCTTTTAAGGTATAAGAGGGATGAAGTAAGGGGACCATTTGTTCCCTTACTTTTTCACTTTAGCAATTGAAGTCCTATCTAAGATATTATAAAAGAAAATTAGTTAGGATAGTGGAAAAGAGAACCAATTGGGATAGTAACTTTAAATATCAAACTAATGTTCTTAATGGAAAAATCTCCTTTATTGTTAATAGTGATGTCCTTCTCTTCTACTATGGAAATATCCTTTCTATGAAACTTATGATAGACTCCTTTGAGACTTTCAATGCCTTATCAGGCTTATGTATCAACAAGGACAAAAGTTTACTAATTTTTCCTAATGATTATGAGCATTTAAGCAATGAGCTAAAAAGGATCACTGGGGTTTCCTTTCGCATCCCTCTTAATAAAATATATGGAAGCCCATATTTCCTCTAGGAGACTATCTTATAATGTGTGTTAGGTGCTATATGATGCTATCAGGTCAAGCATAAGTAATTGGAAATGCAAGATTATATTTTATTGAGGGAGAATGCAACTAATTTCATCAATGTTAACCAACCAGAATAATTACTAGGATTTTAACTTCTTACTTCTAAACAAATAACTAAAAGACATTGAAAAGCTAATAAGGAGTTTCCTTTGGATTAGGGGTTTGAACATCAAAGCATTTGATAAGGTAAGTTGGTCTAATGTTTAACTTACTAAGAAAGGAAGGAGGCTTGGGAATGTTATCTCCATAAGACATGGATTTAGCTCTTCTTGCTAGATGCATATGGAGGATTGATAATGAGAAAAGCTCTCTTTGGATAAAATGGGTGCATGGGTATCACTTAAAAGGTAAATGTATCTAGGGGAAAAACTAAGAACAAGCTTTCAAAGAGTATGTTACAGATTTTCAAGCTAAGTAATTCTTTTTAGCCTTATATTAGGATGGACATTGGGGATAGCTCCATATCGTCTCTTTGGTTTGACAACTGGAGCCCTTGCACCCCTTATATCTATTACCAAGTTACAACGCTATAAAGTTTTTCTTCCAATTGAAGCCATAGTTAATTCTCTGATTTTCTCTAGACAATAGTGTAGTACTGACAGAGTTTCAAAAACTTTAAAAGGTTAGACCCCGAACTAGTCACCTCATTTATTGTTACAGGATAGAGTTATCTAGAGCTTAAATTCCTATAAGTATTTTTTAAATAAAATCCTAGAGGTTAAGCCTTAGGTCTATAGGGAATTTAGATGCTAAAATAATTCTTTAAAATAAATAAATATTAATTGTTGAATATAATGATCATAATTTTTGTAATAAATTAATTTTAATTAATATTTATTCCATATAAAATTATTACTAAAATTGAATTGTTATAGAATAAAAATAATATTTATAATACTATTCATTAAAATAGGATAATTTAAAATTAAAATGGAAACTCAACTAAGCACATTTTTATTGGTTTAAAAAATAAAAACAAAAGTGAAACTGTTTAAACTAGCAAAATTGTGTTGGGCTTGTTATAAGTTTAGGATAGTAGGGTGGAACATTGACACTTAAGTTTGTCAAAAGTATAATTTTGCTTGAAATCAATAAAATATTAAAAGAGAAATTGTAAATACGTTTTTATTTGCTTTTACTTATTTGTAATCCTAAGACCCATTTAATATATTTTTACATCTATGTGAAGTAGGATTATTTTTGGTTTATAAAATTTTTTTTGGCACAAAGTGAAATGTATTTGATAATAGTACTTCCTAAAGTGCATTTGTTTGTAGAATTTTTTATGTTATAACTTAGTTTTCATGAAAAGTTGAAATTTAATATAAGAAATAAAGTACTTTAAATCGCAACTTTTTACAGATTTCTCTTTTTATTTTTACCATTAAAGCCCACAAGTTACTATAAGAGAACCCACTCTCGTCCCGTAAAAAGTAGAATTTGAAGTCTTGGAGAATGTAACTCGGCTTTCCATAAAATCTCGTGCCTGTAATTGTAAAGAAGTGATGTCTCTAATTCCAAGTCCTGAATACTGACTCGTTACTCTATGCGGTATTTCTTACATGCACTAATTTCGAAGAGATGTATACAGTAAGAGAGAGAGAGTAAAAGATCATCTTACTTGTATTAACTATTAAGAGCTAGAACCCTGGAGATTTTGAGGAACGTTGGATTGATAACTCCATCTCAGTATAATAATCATAATAAACCCACGTGGATCCTTGCCACTTGTAGGTCTGTTTTACCAATTGGGTAAATTCCTCAAGACCATGTTTCCACCATATAATTTTGCTGTGAAATCACAAAATTCGTTACTTCCATTCCCTCTCTTCTATCTTGTTTTTCACTTTCCTATTAAGCATAAACCTGTATTTAATTACTTTAAGAGGTGTTTTGTCACTCAAGTAAGGTACTTGATATTAAATATGATAATAATCCTAAGGTGTCTAAACTATCGAAATTGGCATACTTACCTTGAAATATGGAACTAACTTTTGTAATAATAATATGGATTCAACCATCATTTTCCAATGTAGTGAATATGATAAGAATATTACTGTTAGCTCTAATAATCCTAATTGGAAATTTCTCTTAATATTTATGGTAAGAACCATATAGACGATCCTAGTGTTGACTTTACCAAGTAGGCTTTGGAGGTAAACCTTGACCATTGGAGTATTTCCATAAAGAGGATAGTAAATTTATTACTAAAATGAAACTTAGAAGAAAGCCAAAGAAGAAGAAGAACCAAGTGGGGATCACCTCATTTATTCCTTCTTGATGTAATTTCCAGTTTGGGATATAATAGGATTCAATAGTCCTCCTAAAAAATAGACAATGATAGATATTAGAAATGAAAGGAAGTCCTGATGGTTTTTTTTTTTAGAAACTAAAGGTAATGAGCTTAAAGGATAACTTGGGTCTTTTAGGACCAACTGAAGCTACTTCTCCAACCATTTACTTTATTATAATGAGAGGATTGTTATTACCTATAATCCAATTATTATTCATGTTTCTAACTTGTTCATGTTTGATTAAGTTATCCATATATCTTACTCTACTTCTTAGCTTCCTACCCCTATAACTATCTCCTTTAACTAAGGTAGCATTCCAGAGAGTGCACCTATAAAATTACCTAAAAAAGCTATATTGGTTGGTGTTAGGAGATATGAATTGCATTTTAAATTCTCAAAAGGCAGAAGGAAGGAAGCTCATCTGGAGGTTAAAGAATGAGCTTAGCCATGTTATTAATCAGACTAGACCTGTTGATTTGAATCATAAATTGGTAGTTATTCACTTGGAATAACAAGTAACAAAGGCACTGATTCATTAGAAAGAAGCTTAATAAAGCCTTATTAAGCCATGTTTGGTTATGATTCTTTCCCTTTAGCGATACCCATTTTGGTATTATCTCTATTTAGATTTCTCATCCATAGTTGTGCTTTAACTTAGTAACAGGGCCTTTATTAAAACCCTCTTCAATTTTAGCAATTATTTGACTAAAGTATATGGGTTTGAAAGGGTTGATTGGTCTAGTATGTAAAAGCATGTGAAGTTAAATAGTTAATAGCTATCAAAGATGAACTTAAAACATTTAATAGAAGACCTTTTTTAGAGACTAAGTTTGATGTTAAGGTGACAAAAGAATCAATAATTCATATTAAGAATGAGTGTTATACAGACCCTTCAAATTCTTAGCTCAAGAATCAAGAGATACAAGCATTGAATAATTTCACCCATGCTCTAAACATCTACAACTCATTGCTGAGATAAAAATCTAGGATTCTTTAGTTGAAAGAAGGGAATCATAACATCGAATTCTTTTCAACTCTTTGTTGACTAATAGAAATTGCAAAAAGATAAGCTCTCTTACAGATGATTTAGGAAATTTGTTTAGAGACTGAGTTATGTCTAAGAATATCTTTTAAACACTTCAAATATCTTCTAGGTGAGAAGTCTTTGTGTGAGTCTTCTACTTATGATCTCAAAAATCTCATCATCAATTCAAGCTTGGATTAGTCTTTGACTACGATGCTCACTAGCTCCTTCATTACTTCTGATGTTAAATTAACTTTATTTAGCCTTATTCCTAATAAGGCATCTAGACCAGATGGATTTAATGCCTTATTCTTTTAGAATACTTGGTCTTTTACATGTGATCTAGTTGTGGAAATAGTGTTAGAATTCTTTGATAGTAAGAAAATGTTAAAAGAGATTAAAAAGATTTATACTTGTCATATATCCAAGAAGAGCAACCCAAGCTCCTTATATGATTACAAACCTATTTCTTGTTGCAACATGATCTACAAGATCAATATAAAAGCTAGAAAATAGATTAAAAGTTGCTTTGAAACTCATTATTAATCTAAGCCATAACGCATTCATTCAAAGAAGGAATATGGGTGATATTATTATTCTTGTGTAGGAATTTCTCAAAGACTTTAACGTCAAAAATTCCATCAAAAAATGCTCCTTGAAGATTGATTTAAATAAATATATTGATTGCTTGGATTAGATTTTTGTCATTAACTATCTCCATACCTTTAGGTTTCTAAAACTTTTCATAGATTGGATTCAAGCTTACATCACTTCCACCTTTTATAGTATAATTGATAATGGATAATCTACATATCTATTAAGAGGGGCTAAAGGCATTAAACAAGGCTTATCCCTTTCTCTATTTACCTATTTACAATTGTAATTGAAATCTTCATTAGGCTAATTTGCTACATAGGAGAGAATGGTTCTTTTATTTTCCCTTATAAATTCCAAAACCTTAAGATATTCAATTTAGCTTTTATTGATTCCATTCTATGGATTTTATCCTAACTCTTTGGTGTATTGATGAGCTCCATTTCATCCTTCTTTAAGATGTCTACACTAACTATTAATTCAAACAAAAATATCATTTATATCTCAGTTGGTACTCATAACGTCACTTCTTTTGTTATGATTTCAAGACTCGAAATTCATTAAGCTCCCATTAAATATCTAAGAGTTATCATATCTATAAAAAAAACCCTCATTTAGATACTATATGCTACTCAAAGAATCCATCAATAATAGAATATCAAGTTGGTGGAATTGTTTTCTCTATTATGTTGGTAGGTTAGAACTAATAGCACATCTAGTTCTTCTTAAGTGAACTATTCAATATATTGAGAAGATGCTTAAGAACTTCTTGTGGAATCTCTAAGGTTAGGTGGACAAATATCTGCTACCATAAGAAAGAAGCTGATTTAGGATTAATCTCAATTAAAGTATTTAGTTAGGTATTGCTCTCAAAGAGAATTCAAAATATTTTTTAATGATAAAGAGGGAGTTTGGGCGAAATGGAAGCATAAGTATTACTTGTATGATTATAGCTTATAGGGTTTATTTCCTAACAGGAAGCACTCTTGGTTTCTGACTCAGATGCTTGAATATAATATCTTCTTAATCTGGTTTTTAATAACTTGATTAGCGACAACAAAGGTACATGGTTTTGGTTTGATAACTAGTACAAATTAGGTCCACTACATATTATTTTAGATTTGACCTCACTAATATTAAAGATACCTATTAAAGACAAGGTGAAAGAAATTATCAATGGTGATGATTGGAATTGTAAGTCGAGAGGTCTAGTGATAATTGAGGTAAAACTCCACAATTATAAGCTTGATTCCTTATCCTCAAATTTCATTGCTTTGTTGAAGGATCTTTCCAACTATTTTACAAATAAATCTTGTTTGGAAGTCTACATGTATTATTACCAAAAAAGTATTACAGTTTTAGTTGGTGTGGTGTAAGTCTCAAGTTCCCAAAATTCCTTTATATATTGACTATCTATCAAGAAGCATACAAGATAAAGGATATGATAAAAGGATGTTTAGACTAGATTTTTTTGCTTTATAACTCTTATTAGAGTCCATTAAGTATCTTTACTTCCAGTGTCAGTTTGTTTGGGCTTTATGGTTTTTATATATATATATATATATATATACTTAATGGACTCTAGTATATATATATATATATATATATATTACAAGCCTTCCTATATATATATTTATGTCAAGATAAGGAATGAGGAAGGCTTGTAAAGTGGGTGTGGAATTAGTAAAAGCTGATTAGGAATGATGCTAATCTCTTTTTGGAGCAAAGAAGAGTTGAATTAAGCCATAAAGGGTATTCTAGGTGAACAAGTCAAATTACTAAGGTAAAAAGCACTAGCAATTAGAGAGGATTACAAAAATATACTTAAAAGAAAGATCTAGGAATTCCAAATGGATAGAAGATACGGCACACCTTGAACTCTATACTTGTGCATGCTTACCTGAAGTTCAATAAGCTATATGAGTTCCCATATTTGATATATTTTGCTTAATATTTTATAGTTTTTTTTTGTATTTTTGGTACTTGATTCTCTCCAAGTGCATTTATAAGTTATAATTTCCTTTATGGACCAAAATGAGACAAATTTGGAAGGAATTGTGGCATAAAGCAAAGATTCGAAGTATTTTGAACATATACGACTGTATAAGTCTTTATGAATATCTAAATTCACAATTTTATGGATCTAAATTCACAATTTTATGGATTTTTAGAGCTACACGGTCAATTGAACAACTCGGAGCTACACAGGCACTTACACGGTTGTGCAATTGACTGTGTACATCCCAATAGAGGCAAACAAAGGAAAACTGAAATTTGTAGCAAGTGAATAGAGGAAAACAAAGGAAAACTGAAATTTGTAGCAGATTTTAGATGTGAGGAACGTAAAGAAGGGACAATTATGATCAAGGAATGTGGAGAATGTGAAGAATTAATCAAGAGATCTAATTGATTATAACATCAAACCTCAAACTTGCAAGAACATTCAATAGAAGATAAAAAGAAGATTTGGAATTATGATTTCTTTGTTTTCTATTCATTGTTCTTCCTTTTTATCTTTTATTTTGTATTCTATTATGTGTAACTAAATGTGTTTAGTGTCTAGGTGTGATAAATCCTAGTTGGGATAACATTATGTCTTGATTCTTTTATTTAATGAAATTACTTTGATATATTTATTGTGATTCAATTATGAGTTTTACACATGCTCAAATATATCTGAAATATTAGTATATGATTTGATTTCATATCATTAAGATTGAAAAATCATTTGTGTGAATATATATACCATAATTGAAAGGAGTAGATTGAAAACCTAGAGATAGGTTGATATAAATCCTTTGAATTAGGGTTAAACCTAATAGTGGAATTCATAAATCGATAACGCAATTATAGGAACTTTAACTAGAAAGATTTCAGTTAATATGGATTAGTTATTAGTAGTCTCTCGAGAGTTAATAATATAAGATAGGAATCTTCATGGTCCAATAATCAATAAAGTTGTTGTATGGTAAAAGGTTAATTAATTAATGATTTTTAGGTAGGATTCATCACCTAGACACTAATCTTTGATATTGAATTTTCTAACTAATTTCCTTTGTTCTTTTTTCATTATTTTTCCTTTTTTATTTTATTAGTTTAATTTTTATTTTTAATTAACATACAACATCCAATTCGTAGGTTAGATAATAAGAGAAAGCTAATTACTAGTACTTACTATCTTCATGAGATTAACCTATACTTGCTTGTGCTAGCTATAGTTACATCATGCACTTACAATTAGGGATATTCATGGTAGGGTAACCTGACCTGTTCATAACTAACCTGAATGTCAGGTTCAGCAATTTCACGAACCTGAACCTGAACCTGAACCTAAAGAAGCTATAGGATCGATTAACCTATTTTCAGGTTTGGTCTATTCATATCAATATATATGACAAAAAACTATAAAAATATTTGGTGAAAACAGATACAAATTATTCATTAAAGTATGCATATAAAATCCATACAAAATTAATCCACTATGTTAAACCCAAGCAAAGTAAAAATAAGCCAAATAATTTCTTATAAAAGATTTATACTAGAAAAAAAAGAGATAAATTATTAAACAATTATTCTTCAAATAGGATGGTAGGATGATCCATTATTATGCATGAAGCCACATCTGTAGAAAATAAAGAATAAAAAGAGTTAGACTCGTTATTTCTTTTTTAATTGAAAAAAGAATT
>JANIJH010000005.1:47610635-47624609 GCA_024520975.1 Erythroxylum areolatum
GCCCCCTCTGTGACCGCCAGATAGATAATCAGTGTTTCTCCCTCAACGGGGCTTTGCAGAACAGGCGGGCTTGTTAGGTACTGTTTTAAGTGCTGGAAAGCTCTTTCACACTCCTCCGGCCACTGAAACTGGGTTACATCTGCTTTCCTTAGAATTTTGAAGAATGGAAGGCACTTGTCCCCAATCTGGAGACGAATCTGCTCAGGGAGACTATCCGACCGGTCAATATCTGTACTTCTTTCAAACATCGTGGCGAAGGCATCTGGATGATGGCTTCGACCTTTTCTGGATTAGCTTCAATCCCACGTTGAGTGATCATGAACCCCAGGAATTTTCCGGATGACACACCAAAAACGCATTTTTCCGGGTTCAGTTTCATCTGAAGCTTATCAAGGGTCTGGAAAACTTCTTTTAGATCTCCCGCGTGCTCGGCAGCCGTCTTACTTTTAACCACCATATCGTCTACATAAGCTTCTACAGATCGACCGATCTGTTTTTTGAAGACTTCCATGATGAGCCGTTGATAAGTGGCCCCCGCATTCTTCAGACCGAACGGCATCACTTGGTAACAATACGTGCCCTGGTCGGTTATGAAGGCAGTCTTCTTGTCGTCTTCAAGGCTCATCCGAATTTGATGGTAGCCCGAGAAAGCATCTAAAAAGCTGAGCAGTTCGTGTCCGGAAGTGGAGTCTACTAGCTGGTCGATCTTGGGTAGGGGAAAACTGTCCTTTGGACATGCTTTATTCAGGTCGATGAAATCGATGCACATTCTCCACTTCCTATTCTTCTTTTTCACTAAAACCACATTGGCGAGCCATTCAGGGTACTTAACTTCTCGGATGAACCTTGCTTCGAGTAGTTTCTCTATTTCTTTCTTAATCACTCCCTGTCGTTCCTTGCAGTGTGGTTGTTTCTTTTGCCTAACTGGCTTGTAACCTTGTCGAATGCCGAGCGAGTGTGAGGCGACCGATCGGGAAATTCCTGGCATATCGCTCGGCACCTAAGCGAAGATCGACTTATTTTCCATCAGACAGTCTGTGATCTCCTTAACTAGGTTGTTCTGCAACTCGGAACCTAGGTTTGTGAATTTAGAGGGGTCGGTCTCGTCCAACACTACCCGCTGAGTTTCCTCCACTGGGTTCATCCTATCCGTCTCCTCATCGGCTCTCACATCAAGGGAGCTCGTCAGGACTACCACTCCATCTAATGTTTTTGTCTCCGCTAAGTAGCATTCCCTGGCGGTTTTCTGATGCCCCTTGACAATACCGATTCTGTGGGGTGTCAGGAACTTCATATCTTGATAGTAGGTGGAGATGACCGCTCTAAGGGCGTTCTGTGTAGCTCGCCCAATTATTGCATTGTACGCCCCTTGAAACTTCACGACTAGGAATTCAATGTCCCTTTCTACTTGGCATGGCTCTTGCCCGAACTTCACTATTAAATAGACTCGGGCGAGTGGGCAGGCCGATGCTCCAGTTACCCCTTTGATAGGTCCGTCTGCGGGCAGTAGTCGATCCTCGGGTACCTCCATCTGCTTGAAGGCCTCATAATACAGCAGGTCGGATGAGCTGCCCGTATCTATCATCACCCGCTTTACCTCGTAGCCATCCATATTCAAATTTACAATGAGGGCGTCATCATGTGGACAACTTACACCATCAAGGTCAGACTCGCCAAACGATATCACCCCGTCGTTTTCCCTTGGCCTTTTGGTGGATGGGTCTCCGCCGACCTATTTGGCATATCTCATTCTCCCTTTAGCGGCGGATCCCCCCGCTGCATTCCCACCAAATATCATGTTGATGACTTCAGCCGGTCAGTCATCTTGCTGTCCGGCATTCAGGCTGGTCGTCATGGTCCGTCGTGCAGCTTGCCATGCTGCTTTCTCGATCTGTTTTAGGGTCAGGGTAGTGTGCACTGCCGGAAGAGGGTCTGCGCCAGATCGGTGTTGAATATTCGGTCGTTTATTGAGCGAATCGTTATCCTCCAAAGCTACGCTCTGTTCTTCTTGTTCCAAGGTTTGAGGCTGTGGTTGATCGTTAAGATCTGAGGATTCCGTGCGGGAATCATGTGGTGCAGGCGGCAGAATCGCAGGCAGTTGCAAACCTATGCGTTGCATTGCCAGAGCTGCGACAACGGCTATATCAGGGTTGGCCGCCGCCGCCTGGCTGACCTGAGTGTTTCTGGACGTGGTGCCCTGAAGTCGGGCCCCACGGTGGGCGCCAACTGGTTCTGCCGGATTTTGGCTGAATGGTACGTTGCCGTTGAGATCCATTGATTGACTGCTCTCCGTGATGAATCTGGCGTGTTGATACCTGCAAAACAAGAGAAGGCACGTCGGGGGTTGTGTCCCGATTAGCCCCTCCGACGCTCAAGTTAGTCTTTTTGTGGCGGTGAGACTGCTGATTGCAGAGAAAACTAGGTTTTATGATTGTGCGTACCTCTGTTATGGGAGAGTTATACCTTATATATGCTTTTGTAGCTAGGTTTAGGTCTTCACGTAGACTTCTATCTCTGCATGGAAGGTTTTCCCATGCTGACGGGCCGCAGGGAATGTGGATCGGGCTTGGGCCTGGCGTGGCAAGTAGGAATGGACCGATCGGCCCATAGGTGGTCTCGATTGAATCCGGGCCTTGCACGGTCGACCCGACCAGACTATATGTTTGGTTTTTCACAGGTTTCCTTGTTGGGTGGCTCACCTACCCACTAGTTTGGATGCATGACAGTGCCACATTTATAAGCTACATAGAACCTGTAAATCCCCCGGCTATTTTCTTTGATTTCACTTCTTCATGTATAATGGGTTTGTATTATTCGTTTCTTGCACGGTTGTACATCTGCCCCTGGATGATGTTTATGAATGTGGTACCTTGTAATTGTTTCTCCATGCTCTTGCGAACTGATCACTAAAGTGCTTTGATTCTTTACAAAGAATAAGTTGTTCCCTTGCATTTGTCAGAGAGAAATTTTATACTATTTCCTTGAGTTTCTCCTACTGCTTGAATCTCCAAGCTTTTCTTTCCTTCTAAATCATAGGCATACTAATTGTTGGGAAAAAAAGAATAAAAATGGAAAGGAAGGCAAGAAGTTTAGCAGTTTAACTCATGTAATGTTCCATTACAAAATGAAAGTAAGGCTATGCCTACTTAAGTAGGCTTACAATCGAACTAAGCTCAGCAAAAAATATGCAACTAACTTAAGTAGGCTTACAACTGAACTAAGCTTAGCAAAAAATATGCAACTATATAAGAAAGAAGGTAAACATTATCCTATATAATCTTCCACTAACAGCCAGATAATACCAACAAAATATCACATACTAATTTGATCACTTACTTCACTAACATCCTAATGCTAGAAAATAGGAACTAAGAAAATAAATTAATTTAATTATTTTGAAGCATTTGCTAACATTCCCCCTTACTTCAAAATTTCATAGATGGAACACTTTTTTCCTAATGTAATGCACTTCACATCAGTCTTCAAATTTGTTGAAACATATTATCATCAACTTACAATATTGGAGCACATCTCTCTATGTTGCACTTCTCACCAACAACTTTAAAAAAGAATTTCTTCTTGTGCCACCTTGTGCCACTTGTGCAATGTCTATTTTTTCTTCATTTTGAAATCTGTAATCTTTTTGTGAATACGCAATCTTCTTACACTTGAAGCACTGTTGTTTTCTTTCATGACAATAATCCTTCTCTTCATAACCAGGCTTTTTACAATTTAACATTGGACAATTTTACTTTTACCCTTTGAAGAGGAACTCTTGACCATATATGGTCCTTCGACCTTATTACCATTTTCTCCATCTCTCATTATTCTTGTTTAGTCCACAACTTGAAAAGTATTTAGTAACTTTGCAAAGCTTATATTTGATAGATCTTTAGTAACTTCAATTGATGAAATTTTTGACTCGTACCTATAAGGAAGTGTCACAAGCAGCTTATCTACAACCCTTTAATTAGGAAATTCTTCACCAAAGAACTTGATTTTAAGAACAATAGACATAATTTTGCTCTCATATTCCTTGACACCTTCAAAAAGCTTCATTTTTTACATCTAAAATTTCCTTTTGAAATTCAAAATTTGCATCATCTTAGTTTGAGTGTTGCCCTCAAATTCTTCTTTTAATTTCTCTCTGCTTCTTTAGGAAATTTAGATTTTGTGAAAATTCGTTCCATCAAGGCCGGATGGAGGCAAGATGGAGCTTTTGGTTTCTTTGCCCCCTTTATCATTATTTTTCTTGATTTGGTTTAGGCTTAGATTTTGTGGAAGAGGTGTAGGCTCATACTCACTTCAATAACCTCCTATAAACTAACAACTTGCAAATAGGACTTCATTTTGATAGACCAAGAGTCATAATTTTCTCCACTGAAAATAGTAATTGAAATAGATAAATTGTTTGATGTTATTGCTAGGGTTGAACACTCATAATTTTTAAAAAGGTTTTCCTACTCTATCCTCACAAGCCTAAGAATAACTAGAGCCCTAATACCAATTTGTTGGAAAAAAAGAATAAAAATGGAGAAGGAGGGCAAGGAGTTTAGTAGTTTAACTCATGTAATGTTCCCTGCAAAATGAAAGCAAGGCTATGCCTACTTAAATAGGCTTATAAATGAACTAAACTAAAAAAAAAGTAATCATCTAAAAAAGTGGGTAAACATTATCCCACCTAATCCTCCACTAACAACTAGAGAATACTAGAAAAATATCATATACTAATTTGACCACTTAGTCCACTAACATCCTAATGCTAGAAAATAGGAACTAAGAAAATAAATTAATTTAATTTGAAGCAATTGCTAACATTAATTCCATGTCCAATTAATTAAGCTACAAGATCACCTTTAGGAATGCCATTAATATTTTTGTAACCATAGAAGAGTATCTGAGGAAGCATCTAGGTTAATATGCCAATGTGTGAGATCTTTGACTATATTCTATATAGTCTTGGAATAGTTGCATTCAAAGATAGATGAGATGTAGATTCATTTGTTACCTTATACAGCACATAAGTTTCGTGAATTTGGAGACGTTATAGCCTGTCTATTGTGCCCATTCTATTTCTCACTGCCAACCACAATAGGAAAGATTCTCGACATAGAATAAACTTGTGTCACGCTACTTGAGGACCTCTTGGTCTTAACCATCACCACAAGCTCTATTTGTGAATTTCCCATTGGTCTAGTTGTTCGATTTATAGTATTCCAACATCTTTGTATTAGGAGAATAATCACAGATCAGATGACTTATTGTCCTTAGATAATTATACTATTGTCCCTCTTTAATTTAAGTGCATACCTTAGCTTAAGTAGGGTTATGTGCTTGAGATATTATAAGTTTTAACCGCAAGTGTATAGTATAGTTATAGCTAACATTGACAAGTACTGGTTAGTCCCTAAAAGACTATAAGTATTAGTATTAATCTTTTTTCTATTATCTAACCACCAAATCAGGTTATGGATTTAATTTAAAACTAAACTAAACTAAGGTTTAACATAATAATGAAATGGAATGAAGAAAGCAATACGATTTAACAATATCAAACAAGTAGCGCATAGGTGACAAATCCCCCTAAGATATCTTAAACATTAGCCTATTATTATGCAATTAAATTATTGACTATTAGACCTAAAAGTTCATATCTTATATTAATATCTTTCTTAAGACTATTGACAACTAACCCTTAGTTTTTCAATATTAGGTTTGACCTTAATCCAAAGGATTTATGTCAACCTATCTCTAGTTTTGCATGCAACTCCTTCAAACTATGATAAATCTATTTAAACAAAAGGATTTCTTAATCTATTATACAAATTCAAACATTGAACTAATATACTGGACGTAATAACTCAAGAATATAAACACTTAGTTGAGTCGCAATAAGTCAATCAACCAAATTACATTGAATGAAAGACTATATTATACTATCCATCCCAACTAAGGGTTCTACATATATAGGCACTAAAAAAATTAGTTCATAAATATAGAAAAAAAATCCAGCATTAAGTATTTAGAAGAACAATTTGAAATAAAAGAATATATAATTTATATCCCTTTTCATCTTTAATGAAATCTTCTTGAAATTTGGATCAAAGGTTATTCTCTATTGGATCTCTTTAAATAATGTTCGTATTTTCCTCTTCCTTTATTTAGAACTTCTTCTTCATTCCTTTTGCTAGTGTCTAATCTAACTCCAATTGCTTCTTCCCTGTCTAGCCTTCATAATTTCCTTTTATAACAAAAACTAGGATTTTTGGAATATACATGTTCACTTACATATTTGTGTATGTGACCATGTATCACAAAAGTTCCTCTAAATTGCAACTTTACATGGTTGCAGAAGCTTACACAGGACATACACGGCCTTACATCTTCATATAGGCATAAACAATGTCTTCAAAGTTTCACACGTTTACAGTAACTTAAACGGCCTTTGAATATGATTGTGCATCTTTAAAGTTGCTCCAATTCTTCCATTTTATGCCTTTATTTTTCCTGAATTCTTCTTCTTTTGATATATGAAGGCAATTATCACCTAAAAACACACTTGAAACAAAATAAATACCAAAAATACCGTAAAACTCAAATAAAAAGCAAAACACACTAAATATGGGTATATAAATATAATCAACTAATCATTAATCAAAATCCTTGCACTTAAGTTTTTGCTTGTCCTTAAGTAAATCATAGTCCAAATTATCAAACTTACAAACATTCATCCATTTTTAATCTCAACCTGTCTACCCACATCCTAAATCATCATGTCATATCAATCAAATTAACATACAATTAGATCTAAGTCATCCTAAAACCATCCTTCATAAGTTAGTATCAATAATAACCACATAGATAATATTTTTGAAATTAAAAGCACAAATTTTCACACCCTCACTAAGGATTCACTCAATGCACTTAAAAAATTTAGGGCAAAAAGTTTTGAAACTCTCAAATTAATGCATAGGCATAGTCTTAACCATAAGCTTGCAATAAAATCATATCTCCATCACTTATAAATAAACTAGAAACAAAAATCAAAAGGTCTTATTATATGGTTTTAATGCAGCTTAGATAAAGGTATGATGGGGATAATAAAAAAGGGTAATAATATTAAAAGAAATTACACAAACAAAATTATGTGAAACTTAATTCTTTACAACATAGGTCCTTCACACTATAATTCCATTGGTATAACAATTTCAACATTTTTTCACTATGCTTACAAAATATATTATTTTTATTTATTTTTTATTTTATTACTTCTTTGAGCATTCACTATGTAGTAACAATCAAGGAAATATTAGACCTCTTTCTAATTCTTCAATATAATCCAAGTTTCAAGAAATCAATTAAATATAAATCCTTCAAGGTTTAAAAATAATGAAAAGGCTTTTAAGAAAAATAAGGTAAAGACTATTAAAGTGGTTATAATCAGTGAAAAGGTTAAGTATTATAGTGGTTACTTCTAAGGAATAACGTATGGTAGGATAACAATAAAGGAAATAGGTTAAAATGAAGGGTCAAATCTAAATGCCTTTATCATTTCAATGCTTCTAGTTTAACAAATGTGGTTTTAATTTTGATAATTAAAGCAAGTTCTAGAATCATCCAACTCTGTATGATAGCATATATTAAAGAATTAAAGAGCTTAAAATAGCAATTTATTTTATCGTAGGCTTAATAGCTCACAAAATGCTTTATATGTGTAAATAATATGCAATTTCATTCAAATTAATTATCTTAATGATTAGTAAAAATATGAATTATAAAAGCAAGTCTATTACAACTGTCATCTTTTTGCATACTATTTCAATTCAATAATTAATAATAATCTAAAGTAATTTGGACATATTTTAACTAAATTGGGATGTTAATTAATAAGAATCAATAAAAAAGATTTCAATAAGCTTAAGAAAATTGAAATCATTTCCCCACATTTAAAATTGTACATCATCCCCAATATACACAATAAAAGCATTGATAAATAAATTATCAACAAGAGCATAAAAAGTGAGAAAGGTATTAATTGATACTTCTATGAATAATTAGATTTACAAACTTCTCAATTTAGTTAACAAACCGTCCGATATTATGTACATCTATCTTAAATAGAGCATCCAAACTGTCTCTATATCTATCAATCTCTCGGTGAGTTTGGTATGTCAGTCATTAGAGGATCCTCAGGTTTCAGAGCCTCATATTGTTGCAGAGTCGTAGATGATGCAATCAATCAAGATGGTGGAGGTGGTATGGATATCACAAGGTGTCTTGTCATCTACACTAAAACCTCATCTATCCATCTATTAAGTGCCTTTCATCTCTCTATTCGCTTTGTTTACACTCTTTGGTTTACTCGGATAGTGCAACAGACTCTCAAGATTTTTCCCATATACTTCTCTAGTTAAACTATCTTCAACTGATCTCGATTTCTAGGTTATGTCAACGATTTTGCACTAGTTTCCTCTTATGCTGCTCCCCCATTTGGGATGATGGTAAGCCATATCTCAGTGATTGCTCTATTATATTAAGCAGTCACTAAGATATAAAGATTGGGGGGATCCCATCTCTCCATATCTTTTATTTTATATATGGAAGCTCTCTCCAGGTTAGTGAAGAACATAGAGATAAATCCCAACTTTAAATTTCATAATAGATGTAAAAAAAACATGGTATATTTTGCTTGTCTATAATATATGATTTGCCAAAGCTTATGATAAATTTATGAGCCTCCTAGTGGCATCCATTTATTCCTTCAAGGATTCGGTTTTGAGATAAATCAAAATAAATTTTATATGATCATAGCAAACAATGCTAAAGGTATTGCTAACTGGCTCTCTATAATTATTGGTTTGAACATCAAACACCCTCCTTTTAGTTATCTTGACTTCCCAATTTCCAATAGGAGACTCCATTAAAGGGATTGCATTCCCTTAGTTGAGAGAATTGAAAGAAGTCTTAATAGTTGGTGTAATAATGCTTTTCTTCTTTATTAGGAGACTTTAACTAATCAAGTCCATCCTTATTTTTCTACACATATATTGGTATACTCATTTCTTATTAGCAAGAAACAAAGAAGGTAGGTACCATGCTAAGAATAAATAGGTTGAGGCATGCAAGCCACTCGATGAAGGGAGTTTGGGTATTACAAAAATCGACATGAAGGAAAAAGGCTAACAAGGATACTAGAGAACAAAAATTCTCCATGGAACAAATGGATTCACATCTATTTTAAAAAGGTAATTTTTTGTAGGAAGTAAATAATGGACCTTTTCTCCTAATTCTTATCTTAAATGCTGAACCTCAAAGGTTCCTTTACTGAGAATGTCAAATGTCTAATAGGATATGGAGAAACTTCTTCTTTGTAATTTGATAATTGATGCAAAACAAGTCCTCTTTGTAACACTCGAGTCATGCAAGCAAACTTCAATAGGTTCCTTATAAATTCTAAAGTAAAAGTTTAGACTAACTTGAACTAGTAGGTGATCAGACTAGGGAATGACTATCTACCTAACTAGGAGAAGCAAGACTTATATGCATGACTTGCTCACCCCTCACAGAAGTACAAAAATGACGCTAGTAAAGGAGTGCTCAAGATTAGGGATAGAGCTTTCAATAGTCCAAACTAGTGTGGTATAAGAACTTATTACTTAAAGTTTCCTTCTTTATATGGTATCTAGGAATAAGCTTACTACATTGGACCGAATCAGTTATCTAAAAATCCCTAACAATTGCTTTCTTTTTAAATAAAGTTAGGAGAACATGAAACGAATATTTTTAGCTACAGTTATTTCCATGATATATAGAAAGGTATTATGGAGCTGTGTCATCTCAATAAGTTTAACCTAAATGTTAATGAATTCATGGATTGACCAAGCCAAAACAAACCTATCTAAAGGTGATAAAGGTATGATTTTGATTGCTTTTGGTTCTTTCTTATACAAATTATAGAGGGAAAGGAATGTTAGGTGCTTCTTAAAATTAGAAAGTCCAAGGCAATAGGTGTAGGCTGAGATAATTTATTGAATCAGTGAACATATTTTGCTCTATAAGAAGGCTAGGGAAATCAATGAGGGACATGCACTCTCCTGGAGAGTTATTAGGGACTTATAGTCTGTACAAAACTATTTTATTATATTTTTCTTAGGAAACCGTCATTTAAGGGACTAGAGGTTGTGGGAATTCTATATCTACGTTCTACTTCTCTATGAAGGCATTATCATAACTTTGGTTTGGAAGATGTATAACTTATTATAAGGTATAGTTGATCTATCCTAGTGTAAGCTTTCCGTTGGACGCTTTACCCTCTTATATTTGTACGTAAGATCGCTTTCCCTTTTGAGTTTTATTTGATTCTTTATGTTTTTCGAAAAAAATTATCAATTTTGTTTAACAATGATAAGAATAAATCAAATAAATTATTAATTATTTTTTAAAATATTAATTATAAATAAACTATGAGAAATTGATAATGATTTTTTTGTCATCATATAATATAATAACACTAAACAAGATTATCAGTTTCTCGTTACGTGAAATAAAAAATTATTTTATTATATTTGCAATATAATTAATAATTTGAAAATAATATAAATCAATGTCTAGACCTGTTATTATCTTTGAGGTGGAAAAGGCTCTCTTTTCTCTTCATTTTAATAAGGCCCCATCTAGATGGCCTTAATGATATGTTCTTCCAAAAATCTTTACACTTTTTAAAGCACTTAGTAATTGAGGTTAGCTTGGAGTTCTTTAATAATATGAACATGCTAAAGGAAGTTAACAAAACTTTTATCACCTTAGTGTCAAATCTTTCTAACCTTATCTCCTTGAAAAACTCTAAGCATATTTCTTATAGAAATACTATTTACAAGATTATTGCAAAATTTATGGTCTAAAAAATCTAAGAAGTGCTCCAATCATTGATTAATTAAACTCAAAATGCATTAATCTCAAAGAGACAAATTGGTGATAATGAGTAATTGGCTCTAAAACTTTTTAAGAATTATAACAGGAAGCATTCCTTTAATAGTTGTGCCATCAAATTGCATTCTATTAATTGGAGGTCATCATTCACACTTTACATTCCTTTAGTTTTCCTCTTATATTTATTCATTAGATCAACCAATGTATTACTACTATTTCTTATAGTCTGTTTGTTAATGGTAAGCCCACTAAGTTCTTCAATGGAGATAAAGACTAAGAAAGGAGACCCATTATCTCCCTATTTATTCACACTTGCTTTGGAAATCCTTTTGAGACTTACTAGTTATGTGATAGGTTATAAAAAGAATTTCAAATATCATTTCAAATGAAAAAAAGTTAAAATACATAGCCTTACTTTTGACTATGGCCTCTTAATGCTATATGGTTCATATTATAGCATCATTAATGTTTTAATGAATAAGTGTTTCAAGGAGTTATATGGATTAGAAACAAATAAAGGCAAAAGTTCTCTATTTATTTGTTTCACCTACTGCTTCTTATTCTTCCTATATTACTAAACTTACAGTTCTTATTCGTCCTATATTACTAACATTACAAGTCTGTAAGTTAAGTAATTTCCATTAACTTTTCTTAGAGCTCCTATATCCTATAAAATACGTTCTTATATAAATTTCTTATCATTAATAGAGAAAATTAAGAAGAGCATAAATATTTAGTGTAACATAAGTCTCCTTTATACAAGAAGGATTCAGTTAATCAATGGTGTGTTGAATTCAATGCATGTTTATTTGTCCTCTCACGTTGTTCTTCCTAAGAGTTTAGTGAAAAAAATTGAAAGGATCTTTAGATTATAGTCTAGTCACACTTCTAGAAGTTATAAATCAAAGGTGAAATGAAATGTTGTGTGTTTGTTTAAAAAGGAAGGAGGTCTTGGTATATTTTCCATCAAACTAAGTAACAGAGTTGACATTGTAAGAACATTATGAAGGATATTATAAAATAAGGAATCTTTTTGGTTCAAGTGGGTGCATTATCATTATATAAAAACTAATAAAATTGTTTAACTACTCCAAAATGTCACACCTTATATACTATGCTCAATATCTTTAAGTTTAGGGAGCATATGGGATTGTTGATTAAAAGGAACTTAGGTACTTGTATTAATTTATGGTAAGATAATTAGAGTTCTTTAGGGGACTTTAGTAAATGATAAACAAACTTCAGCTTTGAGTAGCATAATTTTCCAATAGGCAACTGTTAAATGAGTATTGTATGACAATACTTATAATCTTACTTAGGATATCAGGGATAAACTTTTAAGATTACTCTAGCTTTTAGTCCTTCTTTTAACATTACTGGTAAGTCTGTTTGGTGAAAGCATTCTTCTGAAGCTTTTACTGACAAAATTTGTAGGAACTATATAAGGATTAAGGATCCCAAAGTACCGTATAATCTTGTTTGGTCTAAGGAAGCTTCTCCATAAATCTCCTTCATCTTGTGTTTAGCATTCACCAGAAAGCTCTCTTCTAAAGATGGACTTCATGGTTCAATTGTCACAGCTTCCACTTTCTCTTTATGTCAAAAAGATCTTGAGCCCATCAGACACATGTTCTTCCAACGTGACTTTATCAAACAATTTGGCTATTGATACTCAAATTCAATAATTTTCTTACTTAATGAAAACTTGTTCTAATATTGTTAGATGGATAACTAGATTGAATTGGATAAGTAAAAACAATTTTATCAATTTCATAATTTCTTTTGGTGTTATCATCTATTTCATTTGGAAAGAGAGTAATTTGGGGGAATTTCAAGGCAAACACAGGTTAAGATAGGAGCCAGTAAATGACATGATGAGGCATGCTAATGAGCAAACCTTTTTAACTTATGCTTTAGTTTGTTTTTAATGTTTGTTCAACCTAGATATAGGTTATTTAGTTTGTTGTTATGATAAAAAATATGTTTTAGCTTAGTTCTTATTTCCTAGTTAATTGGGATTGACTTTTGGTTTGCTTTGTAACTTAGGGGGCGTTTGGTTTGAGCACGAAGTTGGGTATGGATATAGGTATAATAGTAGAAGGGGATGGAAATGGGTATGAAAAATAAAAAAATGACGTTTGGTTTGTAACTTGGGTTTTTGTATTAATACCAATAATATTGTTTGGTTTGTTGCATTAATGGGAATGAAAGACAATATAATACCATTTTTACCCTCAATAAAAATGAAAATAATTTGCCCTTCATGTGTTTATTGGGGCTATCTCCATATGTTTGTAAAAAAAATTAATCAATTTTTTCAAGAAATTTTATTGCAATTTTTGAGCATTAGATGAGCTATATATCATTTGTTAACAGAGTTGCATAATGCCAACAATACAATTGCAACTATATTTCCATATCATATTTAAAATGGAATATAAAGCATAAAACAACATCAAAATAAACTTAAAACATAAAGCATCAAAACATAAACCAAGATTTCTCATAGTACCTAAAACATAAAGCATCAAAACAATATCAAAATAAACTTAAGACATAAAGCCTTCGCATGTCAATAGGAAGGCTGAGGAACACATCAATCTTATCTTTATTTAAGCTGAAAATGTTATCTGCTTTAAAGACATCACCACTTGGAAGGCCAATTTTCATTAACTCTTCAACGTCTTTCATTTTTTCCGAAGTAGCTTTGTCACATAAATTTTCATCTGCAATAACATTTGCTATGGTTGCGAAATTGCTATTAAAGCCTTCCACAAAAGTACAAAAACCAGAATTGATTTCTTACAGTTGTGCCCCGACATCTAAGGAAGCTGAAATAGACGACATTTTCTTCCTTTTTGCTATATTCCCTCCATTGCAGCTTGATGGTTGTTTCTGCTTTGCACTCACATTTCTCATATTTGTGTTGCTTGCAGAAGTTGGAGTTGCTTGCGAATCCGAACACACATCATTGTTTTCTTCGTCAGATAATAAATCATATTCATTAACATACTCACCACCACTTACTGTATTTTGATCATTCTC
>JANIJH010000005.1:47626326-47639041 GCA_024520975.1 Erythroxylum areolatum
GATGGTTGTTAGGTTTAAGTCTTTACGTATGCATGGGAGACTTCCACCTGCTAGTGGGCCATGGATGTGTGGACCGGATCTGGGCCTAGGTTAGCCAATGGGCGCGAGACTAATCCTTTAAAGATGGACCGATCGGCCCATGGGTCGTTATGACTGGGTTCGGGCCTAGCACGATCGACCCGACCAATTATTATTATTATTATTATTATTATTATTATTATTATTATATTTTTATAGCTAAGTAATTATATTAATTCCTTAAAGTTATTGTTATCTAACAAGACTTCATTTTAATCACCAATCACTTGGAGTAGATAAAGACAAGGGACGATGAGTTTATTTATTATCAACTCAAAGAATAAGTAAATCCTTAAATTATGTATTATGTATGTTTTTTTCAACTAAACAAGAGAATAACTTATTATCAAGAATAGATCAAGAATAAAATGATGATTTCAATCAAACAAACACCTCGTTAAAGTTTGCTATAGCAAAATAATTTCTTCTTGTTGAGATATCTACAGGAGTATCTCCTTAAGGGCTATGATATAGTTATTTATATAAAAAAGTTAAATTATATTTTAAATCTAAAAGTTTATTTAATTATAAAAATAACCTAATAAAAATATAAAATTTCAATAAAATTCCAAAATTTTTAGTTTTTCACATATACATTTGTTCATGGTGTTAACCTCGGAGTGAAACGCCACATAAGCTAAGGTCGTCGTTGTTAAATAACACGTTTAATTTTAATAAATTAAAATTTTAGCACCTTAAAGTTGTTCATGACGGTAATGAATGAGCAATTAGTTAATTTTCTTATTCTTATTTTTTCCATTTAGTTTTTATTAATACATTTTATTTATCTATTAAAACATACTAAAATTTTTATAATTTTGTTTATTAATAATAAAAATCAGTCAAGATAATTACTAATAGAAACATTAATTATAAATGAAAATGATAAATTTATCATTTTATTTATTAGTATTATCACATGATAAGTTAGAATTTTATGAAATAATTAATTTATCATTGTATTAAACTAATAAATATATTATCAATAATTAATATTTTTAATATTAATAAAATAAAATAATATTCATATTTTATATTTTATATTTTTAATGTAAACAATGATACGTAAAAATAATAAATTAATAAATCAATATATTTGACACATTTCGTCCCCCTTATCTACTAATTCTCTATATGCTTTGACATGACTCACCTAAAGTGTAACACGTCTTCGAAATTGCGACGTTCAAAAAAAGAACCGGAGAATTCTATGTTTTTCATGGGGGAAACAATGGACTGATTTATAGACTCAAATTTAGATTTTTTTTTTGTAAATGTCTTAGGAAGATTTTAATTATGAGAATGTACTTTTAAGTTATTTATTTTCAGACTAATCTTCACTCCAGTTAGATAGGTCTCTTGTAGGAGGTAAAACTTTGATCCCAAGTTTTAAATGGCTGCATATAAGTAGGCGATTCGAACCCGCGACCTCACTTAAATCAAGAGAGTCTCTTACCAATTCACTTACGCCTTGAGGTTTCAAATTTAGATATCTTAATAAGTCTAAACTTAGGCTTGGACTCGAAATTAATTAAAAATATGTTATTTCATATTTTTAATTTTTAAAAATTTATTTTAAAAGAATTAACAAAATGGGTCCTATTATCATCTCTAGCTTTTTACTAGAATAAAAATTTATATGAAATTGATTGAGAAAAAAAAATGTAATTTGTATAGCTGGGAAAGCTGAGGAAATGTCATGCACAGAACTTGCTAATTTATGAGGTGCGTATCTGATATGATAGTACATCCACGAAAATTACCCGTACAAAGGTCAAAAAGTATATTTTTGCTGGATTGGACCCACTCTCTATGAAATTCCAACAGATGAGACGACTTTCTGAATTGTTGTAGCCGAGGCCAGTGGATGTCTCACTTTCGAGGGATTTAAAAAATTTGATTTTAAATCAAAAGGTTGTACGTAAAGTTCCAACCAAGGCCTCTCAACTCAAAATGAATAAAAAATTAAACACAAGTTCCTCCAAACAATAGTAAATAGTTTGTGGACTGATTATAACAAACTTTCATTAATTTTATTTTGGTACAGGTCTAAAGTAACATATAGCAGATGGACTTGGGGAATTTTGATTAAAGCAGCAGCTTTTGAGTATGCATTTGTTTTGTTTTCTCTTTCCGAAGATGACACCGATTGAAGAAAGGGCGACAAGGTTATTTATTTTCCTTGATTGTCTGTATTGCTTGCTATCTTTGATTGACTTGAAAATTTTTTAAAAACCTTATGGATGAACTTGAATGGAAAAGGATAACCATCATGTTCCTGTCTTTTACCTACGGATGGGTTGTCTACACCATTTTGCTGTTAGTATTGCCACAGCCCAGAATTTATGCGCCGCCGCCTATACTGAGAACCTTCGTATGCCCATTTAGCACCACCAACTTTTATGGTCGTCATGGCTTTACTTTAACTACAATTTATGAACACTTATACTATATAATATAAATGTTGGATATTTTGGATATTTTTCATATGGTTGGACAATAATTAATTGCATTTTATTGGTTTTCAATAATTTACTGGTTAAGTTATATAATTTGGTCCAAATAAAGATAATTAGGTGGTTCAATAAATGATCTAAGTCACTGGTCCAAAATCCAAGAAGAAAATAGATCTCAATCAGTATGGACCAGACCCATAAAGGTGCTCCAGGGTGTTTTAGGTTAGTTTCTTAATCTGGAAAATTCATAAAGTGAGTTTTCCATTTTTTAGATTAATTACATTGATAATTTGACTCCAGAAAAAAGAAATTAAGACATTCTGATGTCAATTTTGAGTGAATTTTTGTGTAATGAACTTGCCATAAAGGATATAAATGAGGTTCTCGTGTCTTGAGTGGTAGGTTCATCATTCGATAACGCACGATAATTGCTCTAATGAGATTTTTGCGACGAAATTCTTAAATAAAGTTTTCAAAGAATGTCTTCAGCACGAGTATGTGAAGATGAGACTATGCATTAGGGTTTTGCATCTATTAATGTTACATTGTCACATACCATATGCTCATAAAGATTGTGAGGATAACATAAAGATGTATCCCTTGTGTTTGTAGACCTTTTGGATACTAATAAGGATGTAGTCATCAAAGTGTCCTTTTGACATAGTATTTTGAATTGTTCTGCTTGCATGTTAGTGGATGTCTCGTCTTATGTTTGGTTATTCTGTCTAAAGGTGTTGGCCTTACATAGGATTTTAAGATGTGCATAAAGGCATTAGATGAAGAAAAGTCGTAACTTAAATGATCTACTCTCTCAAAGATGGTAGTGTTTTGAGAGTTGATGATTTATACTTTCATCGCTTTTATGTGAAGGTCTAATTGCATATATTATGTATTTAACCCAAAAGTATTTCATAATATGTGTGATTGAATTCTCGATATAGATACTATTTAATGACTTTGAGTATCGTTATTATCCTACATTTGTGCTGATCTTTGCATTGTCATTTTATAGTCACCTTTTCGGTCAACAATTACAGTGTCACTACTGAAACCCCGAACGGTTTCAATACAAAGAAGTGGATAGAGGATGTATTAAATGCTATGGAGATAGTTGAAATTGATATGACCATAAGTATGGATAGGTCATTTCGACTACATCCAAGAGCTCAAGAGCTCATAAAGCAGTGAATATAGTGTGAGATTTGTCTAATAAATTATTTTTGATGACCATTGAGAGATCCATACCTAACCATCTGCTTAGTGGACTACTGAACACATACATAGCGAAAAAGTTTCTTAATAATGGGTCACAAAGGTACACGGTCTCACCTAATGCTGAAATAAGTGCCTTGATAGAAGAATTATTTTCTATGAGGTATACTGGAAAAGGGGGAGTGAAGGAGTACATATCAAGAATAATGCTTCTTCACAGTAGAATGAAGATGTTAAATATTTCTCTTTATGATGTCTTCACAGTTCACTAGACTTTGAGTTCACTCCCTCTAGAGTTTAGTAATCTAGTGATGATATATTATTTGTTGGATGAGAAATAAGACTTCAATGCTTTGATTGCTCATTGTGTTGCTGAGGAGTAAAAATACAAGATTGTTTCTCTTACAACCCTTGAAGCAAGTATCGAGAATGTAAAGATCAAGCCCGCTAATATCAAAGGTAGAAAGACTAAATCTTCACCACATGCTAATATTGGTCAATCAAGTGTTGGTAAAGGTCTTACGAACATAGAGAAGCCAACAATATAAGGCCTGGAAGGAAAGACAGAAACTATCAGGTAGCTCTTTGGCTTATCAATTTACAAATCCAATTTTACGATGGCATTAATTTCTTGGTGACTAGATAGTGGAGCATCTGATAATGGTGCTTCCACAATGCAGGAGTTCATATCCAGGATAGAGTCAAATAAAGGGAAGGAGAAATGATTGTTGACAGAAATGAAGTAGTGGATGTAATATCTATAGGGGATATATTTACAAGACATATTTTATAAGAGATCTTTACATCAATCTTGGAAAAAGAAAGTTAACATTTTATAATTAATGCTTATGTTGTACAGTTGTTATTTAATGCAAAATTTAAGGATACAAATTTTTTATCATATGGTTTGTATAGAATGTGCCTTACTCTAAATTAGATATATACTTCTCCGTATCTTGCCAAACAAGTCTAGAAAGATGGCTTTGATAAAGAATAAGTCATATAGGTTGTGACATAAAGGTTAAGTCTTAGTTTCAGAGTTACAGTTGAGAGATTGATTAAGGAAAACATTCTCTCATTTCTAGATTATGATGATCTGAAAACATATGCTGATTGTTGCAGGGGTAAGTTGACTAAAATAAGGAAAAAGGGCCAACTTATTGTTTCTGGCTTGTTGGGTCTTATACATACAGATATTAAAAGACTTTATACAGTTGCATTGTGTAATTCTAAATGTATTCTAATATTTTTCGATGATTATTCCCATTACAGTTTATATGTTCTTACTTAAAGATTGCAGGTTAAGAACCGATTGGGAAAATCTATCAAGTTTGTCAAATTTGATTGCGGAGGAGAGTATCATGGTATTTTAGGACATGAAAAGGTCCGTTTGTCAGATATATAGAATCAGTTAAAATAGTGACTCAACTCACTATGCCGTGTAGCCCTGAGAAAATGGTATGCTGCTAAAAGGCATAACCGTACCCTAAAGGACATAAAGAAGTTAATGCAGAACATGACTAATCTACTTGATTATCTAGAAGGGTGAAAACCTAACCTTGCACACATTAGTGTATAGGGCTATCTTGTTGAGGTGGTATAATCCTTATGAAAACAAGTTGCATACTTGTTCCGCTCATTGCTATTTAGTCGGATATCTCAACCACTCTAAAACCAACATATTTTGACCTAGAAAAGGAGGGACCAGAATAGTGGAATCACAAATAACTAAGCTTTTAGAATACAATGTTTATGATGATGGTGGGCCCTGTAACTTTTCAGATGATAGAAAGACAGATACTACAGTTACTACATAGTATATTTGTGAACAAGATCAAAGTCTAAGTACCATGCCTGTGCAGGAATAGGAACCCATATTTGTACACATAGAGGTTCTTAGGGTACAAAAACCAATGCAATTACGTAGATCCACTAAAGTGAGATGACATGCTATCTCATCTGATTACATAGTCTATTTTGTGAACAAGACTATGATGTTAGACATGTTACAAATCTAGTTACTTATATAGAAATTGTTTTTAAACCCAATGCGGATTTGTGGTGGGACGTAATGAATAATGAGATGCAATCCATGAAACATAATAAGGTATAAGAACTGGTTGATTTGTTACAAAATTGCAAACCTATCAGTTGTAAATGAGTTTCAAGACCTAAAGGATTTCGAGATAAAGTTCAGTAGTTTAGGGCTAGTTCAGTTGCTAGAGGATTCACTTAAAGAGAAAGGTTTGACTTTAAGTTGCCTTCTCTCCATTATCCTTTAAAGATACATTTTGAGTATTATGACAATTATAGCTCATAATGATATAGAGATATATCATATGTCTGTCAAAACCACTTTCTTGAATAAAGAGTCTATATGGAACAACCTGAAGGATTTCACAATCCAGTTAGAACTGACATAGTTTGCACATTAAGTAGATCAATATATGGTTTACATCAAACCTCTTGAAAGTGGTACCTTATATTTGATTAGGTTTTGATCTTTTTTTGGCTTCATAGAAAATAAAGTTAAAAAGAAGCTTGTATCACAAGGTGAGGGAGAGTAAAGTTATCTTTCTATTATTGCACGTGGATAATATATTGCTTACATTGAATAACTTGACCATATTGTATGAGGTTAAGCAACTTTTGGCCAGGCATTTCAATATGAAGGACCTTGGTGAAACATCTTTTGTCCTAGGTATGTAGATTTACTAGGACAGATCTCAACACTCATTAAGCCTCTCACAGAATTCATACATTGAGCAAGTGTTACAAAGGTTTAATATGGTTGAAAATAAACTTATTGTAGCACCAATCTCTCATAGTGAGCGATTATCTTTTGCATAGTATTCAAAGAATAAAGTAAAGAAAGAGGCTATAAGGAATATTCCTCAAACTAGTATGGTTAATAGCCTAATGTATGCTTAGGTAAGTACTAGGTGAGAAATTACATTTACTATTAAACTATTTGGTAAATATTTGGTTAGCCTAGGTGTAAACCATTATAATGCAATTAAGCGACTGTTGAAATACTTAAAGGAACCAAAGATTATATATTGACACATAGAAAAGTCAACAATCTAAACCTCGTAGGGAATCCAGATTCATATTTTAGCTATGTATCCGGATGATCGACAATACATTTAAGGTTACATTTTTATGTTTGTAGATGGTACAATGTCATAGAAGAGTGTACACGTGTGACTTCCTCAAGGATGCATGCAGGGTACATGTTATGGGGCTACTTCAAAAACTGTTTGGCTTAAAAATTTAATTTTTGAGTTATTTTTAGTTAATTCAGTGGCTAGACCCATTTGGTTATACTGTGATAATCTTATTGCTGTATTGTTTAATAACATCAAAGAATATCACATATTAGTATCTAAAGGTCAAATATTTGTCTATAAAGAAGTTGATACAAAAAAGGTGACATTGAGATCGAACACTTAAGGACTAAGGAAATGTTAGATGATCTTTTAACATTATATAGTATGGGTGTTTTGAGTCTTTAGACATTGTCAGTTAGGGATTGTTATATTTGTGTTGAGAATTAATAAAAATTTTAAAGTTGTTTAAATTCCTTTAGAATAGGTCTTGGTTTATCTTTAATCTTATCTTATAAGCCATATTTGTTGGCTAAAATATCTATTTTAGTTGTTTGTATTTTGTCTATATAAGGTAACCAAGTTTAATAATAAAAATATGGAAGTGTTACATATTTTTTAATCTTTATCTTATCGCATCTTATTCATCTTCTTTTCTTCAAAATCCTAATAGTGGTATCAGAGCTTTAGATCCTTAAGGGATTGTGAGATTGAGTGAGAAAATAAAAAAAGTAAAGTTCATATGGCTGCCAGTAATTCAACAATTATCTCACCTCTAAGTTTCAATGGTGAAAAGTATCTAGTATGGGCTGTTAAGATGAAAGCTCATTCAGTGAATAGAAAATGAAAGGGAATTACTACCTTTGGGAAATAATCCAACACTCAATCAGATAAGGGCTCATGAAGAAGAAGAAGCAAAAGCTCCAAAAGCTTTATCTATAATTCATTCTGCTATCTCAGAAGTAATTTTTAGAAGAATAATGATTGTGAAACAGCTAAGGAAGCTTAGGATATGCTGAAAGAATTATATCAAGGCAATGAAAGAACAAGAAGGATGTAAATCTTAAATCTCAAAAGAGATTTTCAGACTTTGAGCATGAAAGATATGGAGACCATACAAGAATATTCTAATCGGCTAATAAATGTGGTGAATAAAATTCATTGCTAGAAGAAGATTTACCTGATAGCAATATTGTAGAGAAAATGCTTATAAGTTTGCCTGAAAGATTTGAGTCTAAAATTTTATCTCTTGCAATTCAACAAATATCACTCAAATAACTTTACTAGAATTGATTAATGCTTTGCAGGCTCAAGAGCAAAGAAGAGCTATGAGAAAAGAGGGAATTGAATAGATAATTGAAGGAGCTCATTTAGCTAAAGTTGCAAAGGGAAAAGGAAAATTTCCTCAATGTGACCATTGTAAGAAGCTTGGTCATGAAGCGGAAGATTGTTGGCACAAAGGAAAGCCTCAATACTATAACTGTAAAAGATTTGGTCATCTATAAAAGAATTGCAAATTTAAAAAAGACGAACATACAAATTTGGTTGAAGTGGTTGAAGAAGAGACTCTTTTTTAGATTTGTTGGTGAGAAGTGCACCGTGGAGAGATGTGATGTAATATCTATAAGTTGATGATAATATGCATTAACAAATTTGAAGACAGTGATGAGTAGTACATTACATTAGGAGAGAAGTGATTTATCCTTAAATTTTAAATTAAGAGAGAATATTGAGAATTAATTCAACATTTTAGAGTTGTTTAAATTCCTTTAGAATAGGTCTTAGTTTATCTTTAATCTTATCTTATAAGCCAGATTTGTTGACTGAAATATCTATTTTAGTTTTTTGTATTTTGTCTATATAAGGCAACTAAGTTTAATAATAAAAGTATGGGAGTGTTACATATTTTTTAATCTTTATCTTATTCCATCTTATTTATCTTCTTTTCTTCAAAATCGTAGCAATATTTGCTCCTAGTATGATTATACATTTTGATGTATTATTACAATATGGTGATTTATCAATAAAGATGATCATTGTTTATCCTTAGTGATATAGATTATCGTGCATTCTCATAATACATGTAAAAGTCTTATGTTCTATGTCAATCTTAAACATTTTAAAGGTCATTGGGCATATATACAGATTAACCTTGGGCTTATGTCATTTGGTCACATACAAATTTTTATACGAATATTCATAAATTTTTGACATAACATAGGGAGATATAAGTTTTTAATTCTAGAAAGGTTCTCTTATGCAGTTTAGTTCAGTTAGAGAATATAAAGGTTTTCTTTCATGTTGTTTAGCATTTGGTGAGAGAAAACAAGTTTCCTTTAATGTTGCTTAGCATTTAATAAGAGAAAACATGTTTTCTCTAATGTTGTTTAGCTTGGTGTAGAGAAATCGAGACCTATAAACGAGGATAATATAATTTAGATCATACTGGTATCATCTTAGTTTGTCACACTTTATTTTTCCGTTTATATTAGTTAGGTATTAGATATGTGTGATTGTATTGGATCTATCACTTATGACACATGTATTTGATATTTTTCGGTATCAAAAGCCTTGCGGGACGGAATGATGTACTTTTGTTATCTTTGGATTAAATGTTTTGTTCTTAAACCTAGTCGACTAAACTATTTTAAACTTAAGTCAATATCGCAATTAATTATTGTCCAAGGGAGAGAATCTTGGATATTTTTCACACTTTCCATAGGGTTGGACAATGATTAATTGCATTTTATCGATTTTCAATAACTTATAGGTTAAGTTACATAATTTGATCTAGATAAAGATAATAAGATGACTCGATGAATGATCTAAGTCACAGGGTTAAAGTCTAGGAGAAAAATGGATTCCGATCAGTATAAATTGAACCCATATTGGGCCTAAGATAGGAAAGCTTGATATAGATGCTATATAAAGAGGTTAAGATCTCCTACAGTTACTTATGTTATTCATGAACATAAAGTTAATTTGACCCATTCAGAAGTTCACGCTTTGAAAAAACTGTAAAAAGGCTTCAACGCGTCCTAGTATACAATTCTCATGAAGGCGGCAGTAAATTTGTGCTTATTTCGGACTTGGAAAGTTCATTTAACATTATGGAGCTCAAAACATATATAAGTAAGCTTATCATAAATAGATAAAGGATCTAGGAGTTAGCGTTTAGCTCTTGGGCTCCTTTCTCCAATATGGATAATTGATATAATGCAACAGTCCTAGTTCCTGCATTGCAAATTGGTACTTGGAACTCTTGCTCTTTTTAATTCAGGTTAATAAAACAGTGGAAAATTTTCAGAAAACTAAATAAGGATGCAAGGAGAAACTTCTAATCTCTTAGGTCTGTTATGAAATCTGTATTGAAAGGTACATGTTTGGACACCAATAATGCCCAAAAAAAAAAAAAAGAAGAAGAAGAGAAGGAATGTGCATAAAAAGTGAGAACACATGCATAAAGTAGGAAAAATTATATCGTCTTGCTTTGGTTGTAAGAAATATCGGCAGTGGTAGTTGCATATGTGATGTTGTCCTCCAGGAAAACAATCTGATGTTAAGTTGTCAAAAAGTAAGATTCAATAGTGTCTCAGCAATGCAGGTCTTAGCATGACTAAAATTTCACTATACAGGCCAGGCCACTCATATATATCGTCAAATGTTTGCTGTAGTCCTATATATTCAATACAGATGATCGAGAAACAAACATTAAGAGTTGACATAAATTAAGCAGTTTATATCAACATCAATCGATATTGAAATCTGATAAATAATACATATACAGCTGTATACTTTCAAAAATTACCATCAATCAATGTGTAAATTCACTAATGAGTCTATGTTGTGTTCACCTAGAATCAATCAATCAAGATCCCATCAGCTTAAATGCCAATGTCCAAATTGTCTTTGAGTTGCGAGTGGGGTTTACATGGGTTTGTGATGTGAGTCTCTAATGTCTCTAAGCTGCTTGGAAACGCAACTTTTTGAACATGGCAATTGCTTACTTTGAAATTGTTGGCTGGCAAGGAAATTAAAACTCATAGCAAGCTGTATGGTCACTGTCATGTGCTATGGGGCAGTGACACGAAAAACATTAAGCCTCATCCCTTCAGTGTTAGCCAAGTGTACTTTCGTTTTGTTCTTATTGTTGTTGTACATCCAATACTGTACCCCACATCTCACGACCTAGAATCCGCAATCCACTTGCTACCATTTTCTCCGAGCAAAGAGAGAAAAAGATACAAGGGAAAGATGTAAGCGTAATTTTCATAAATGTAAGAGGATCTAAAAATTTATAAACTCACAGAGTTTAATGAATATCAACTATTGTTTGTAGCTCAATTATGAGGAAACGATTGTAAATAATCTACTTGTCCCGATCTCTCTTTTCGTGAACTTTTTATTTTCGTAGTGGTACTTTTTAAGAGGACAAAACTTATTATTAACTAGAGAGAAAACCATAATTTTCATAATAAACTGGCAACTATTAGTTAATTTTAAAACTCTTCGTCATAATGGATCAAAAATTCAAAGACATATTTATTAAATTATTAGATCCTTTAACTGTCTATTAACACATGAGTCACTTAAATGAATTATTTCTAACATTTTCTCACTTGACTCATGTGACTTTATATAATCTATTGAATTAATAATTTAAGCAATTATAATATATAATAGTCATCATTCACATATACTGGTATTATCAATGATCATAATCAAGTATAAGACTAATAAGGGCCATAATAGTCAAACATTATTAATTCAACATACTCTCTTCTATGTACCACTATACTAGCCTTTCTGCTTAATCATGATTATAAATGAAATGTACATAATGAGATTTATTGTCCAGTTATGTTTTTAATATCATACATGGCAATCAAATACATAAAGAAGAAAATAAAAAATTCAAAAACAATACATTTATTAATATGCAAAGAGTGTTAAATATATAATAAGAGTCAATACAATAGTACTGTCTAATATCCATCATCACATATAATGACTATATTCTTTATATGATCAGAAAATATTTTGGCTAGTACTCTTTCATCAAAGAGTCAGCTAATGTAATATTGGTGCTAATATGCTATATTGACACTCTATTTTTCTAAACCTCCTTAATGACAAAGTATTTTAGTTCCATGTGTTTAACACCTTTTGAATACTTATCCTTCTTAGAAAAGAAGAATGTTGTAGAATTATCACAGTAAATTTTCAGCAATCTGGCGATACTATCGACAATCCTAAGCCTACAAATAAAGTTTTGTAGCCATTTAGCCTAAATCATGGCCTCAAAGCATGCCTCAAACTCAATCTCTATAGTGGATGCAACAATTACATAATGCTTCACACTCTTTCATGATATGGCTCTTCCGGCTAACATATAAATGTAGCCAAAATTAGATTTTCTTGTATCTACACGGCCAACAAAGTTTTAATTTTAGTATCCAACTATCTCAAGATAATAAGACCTCACAAAAGTAAGCATGTGTTCTTTAATTTCTTGCAAATATCTTAGAACTTTCTTTGCAACTTTCTAATGATCCGTACCAGGATTACTCTACTATCTCCTTAACATCCCCACTACAAAACTTATTTCTAGTCTCATACATGTCTAAACATACATTAGGCTCCCAACTATAGATATATATGGAATTGATTCCATTTACTTTCGTTCTAAGTCACTTTTTGGGCATTGCATAAGGATAAAGTTGCTCCCTTTCTGAATTGAGATTGGTGATGTTAAATACTTGCCCATCCTAAATATCCCTAACACTGTTAGTAGTGTGCCCTAGGCCAATGGATAGTTGTGATTCATGTATTAACATTATGACTTGTTAATAATATATTATG